>CAXIWQ010000177.1:0-258771 GCA_964036275.1 Litoditis marina
TATTACCTCTTTGCCTTGCAGCTACAGAAAAAAGTTCATACGGCTATCAAGTCTGTTGCTCCCAGCTACAAAAACCTGATACGACAATCTATTCTGTGGCGCACAGCCACAAAAGACAAATTAACGCGGTTATTACCTCTTTGCCTTGCAGGTACAGAAAAAAGTTCATACGGCTATCAAGTCTGTTGCTCCCAGCTACAAAAACCTAATACGACTTTATATTCTGTGGCGCACAGCCACAAAAGACAAATTAACGCGGTTATTGACTCTTTGCCGTGCAGCTACAGGAAAAAGGTTATACGGCTATCAAATATGTTGCTCCCAGCTACAAAAACCTAATACGACTATCTATTCTGTGGCGCACAGCCACAAAATACGAATTAACGCGGTTATCGACTCTTTGCCTTGCAGCTACAAAGAACAGTTCATACGGCTATCAAATCTGTTGCTCCCAGCTACAAAAACCTAATACGACAATCTATTCTGTGGCGCACAGCCACAAAATACGAATTATCGCGGTTATCGACTTGTTGGCTTGCAGCTACAGAGAAAAGTTCATACGGCTATCAAGTCTGTTGCTCCCAGCTACAAAAACCTGATACGACAATCTATTCTGTGGCGCACAGCCACAAAAGACAAATTAACGCGGTTATTACCTCTTTGCCTTGCGGCTACAGAAAAAAATTCATACGGCTATCAAGTCTGTTGCTCCCAGCTACGAAAACCTAATACGACTTTATATTCTGTGGCGCACAGCCACAAAAGACAAATTTACGCGGTTATTGACTCTTTGCCGTGCAGCTACAGAAAAAAGGTTATACGGCTATCAAGTATGTTGCTCCCAGCTAAAAAAACCTAATACGACTATCTATTCTGTGGCGCACAGCCACAAAATACGAATTAACGCGGTTATCGACTCTTTGCCTTGCAGCTACAGAGAACAGTTCATACGGCTCTCAAGTCTGTTGCTCCCAGCTACAAAAACCTAATACGACTATATATTCTGTGGCGCACAGCCACAAAAGACGAATTAACGCGGTTATTGACTCTTTGCCTCGCAGTTACAGAGAATATTTCATACGGCTATCAAATCTGTTGCTCCCAGCTACAAAAACCTAATACGACAATCTATTCTGTGGCGCACAGCCACAAAAGACAAATTAACGCGGTTACTGACTCTTTGCCTTGCAGCTACAGAAAAAAATCATACGGCTATCAAGTCTGTTGCTCCCAGCTACGAAAACCTAATACGACTTTATATTCTGTGGCGCACAGCCACAAAACACGAAATATCGCGGTTATCGACTTGTTGGCTTGCAGCTACAGAGAAAAGTTCATACGGCTATCAAGTCTGTTGCTCCCAGCTACAAAAACCTGATACGACAATCTATTCTGTGGCGCACAGCCACAAAAGACAAATTAACGCGGTTATTGACTCTTTGCCTTGCAGCTACAGAAAAAAAATTATACGGCTATCAAGTCTGTTGCTCCCAGCTACGAAAACCTAATACGACTTTATATTCTGTGGCGCACAGCCACAAAATACAAATTAACGCGGTTATCGACTCTTTGCCTTGCAGCTACAAAGAACAGTTCATACGGCTATCAAATCTGTTGCTCCCAGCTACAAAAACCTAATACGACAATCTATTCTGTGGCGCACAGCCACAAAATACGAATTATCGCGGTTATCGACTTGTTGGCTTGCAGCTACAGAGAAAAGTTCATACGGCTATCAAGTCTGTTGCTCCCAGCTACAAAAACCTGATACGACAATCTATTCTGTGGCGCACAGCCACAAAAGACAAATTAACGCGGTTATTACCTCTTTGCCTTGCGGCTACAGAAAAAAATTCATACGGCTATCAAGTCTGTTGCTCCCAGCTACGAAAACCTAATACGACTTTATATTCTGTGGCGCACAGCCACAAAAGACAAATTTACGCGGTTATTGACTCTTTGCCGTGCAGCTACAGAAAAAAGGTTATACGGCTATCAAGTATGTTGCTCCCAGCTAAAAAAACCTAATACGACTATCTATTCTGTGGCGCACAGCCACAAAATACGAATTAACGCGGTTATCGACTCTTTGCCTTGCAGCTACAGAGAACAGTTCATACGGCTCTCAAGTCTGTTGCTCCCAGCTACAAAAACCTAATACGACTATATATTCTGTGGCGCACAGCCACAAAAGACGAATTAACGCGGTTATTGACTCTTTGCCTCGCAGTTACAGAGAATATTTCATACGGCTATCAAATCTGTTGCTCCCAGCTACAAAAACCTAATACGACAATCTATTCTGTGGCGCACAGCCACAAAAGACAAATTAACGCGGTTACTGACTCTTTGCCTTGCAGCTACAGAAAAAAATCATACGGCTATCAAGTCTGTTGCTCCCAGCTACGAAAACCTAATACGACTTTATATTCTGTGGCGCACAGCCACAAAACACGAAATATCGCGGTTATCGACTTGTTGGCTTGCAGCTACAGAGAAAAGTTCATACGGCTATCAAGTCTGTTGCTCCCAGCTACAAAAACCTGATACGACAATCTATTCTGTGGCGCACAGCCACAAAAGACAAATTAACGCGGTTATTGACTCTTTGCCTTGCAGCTACAGAAAAAAAATTATACGGCTATCAAGTCTGTTGCTCCCAGCTACGAAAACCTAATACGACTTTATATTCTGTGGCGCACAGCCACAAAAGACAAATTAACGCGGTTATTGACTCTTTGCCTTGCAGCTACAGAAAAAAAATCATACGGCTATCAAGTCTGTTGCTCCCAGCTACGAAAACCTAATACGACTTTATATTCTGTGGCGCACAGCCACAAAACACAAAATATCGCGGTTATCGACTTGTTGGCTTGCAGCTACAGAGAAAAGTTCATACGGCTATCAAGTCTGTTGCTCCCAGCTACAAAAACCTGATACGACAATCTATTCTGTGGCGCACAGCCACAAAAGACAAATTACCGCGGTTATTACCTCTTTGCCTTGCAGCTACAGAAAAAAGTTCATACGGCTATCAAGTCTGTTGCTCCCAGCTACGAAAACCTAATATGACTTTATATTCTGTGGCGCACAGCCACAAAAGACAAATTAACGCGGTTATTGACTCTTTGCCGTGCAGCTACAGGAAAAAGGTTATACGGCTATCAAGTATGTTGCTTCCAGCTACAAAAACCTAATACGACTATCTATTCTGTGGCGCACAGCCACAAAATACGAATTGACGCGGTTATCGACTCTTTGCCTTGCAGCTACAGAGAATATTTCATACGGCTATCAAATCTGTTGCTCCCAGCTACAAAAACCTAATACGACAATCTATTCTGTGGCGCACAGCCACAAAAACAAATTATCGCGGTTATCGACTTGTTGGCTTGCAGCTACAGAGAAAAGTTCATACGGCTATCAAGTCTGTTGCTCCCAGCTACATAAACCTAATACGACTATATATTCTGTGGCGCACAGCCACAAAAGACGAATTAACGCGGTTATTGACTCTTTGCCTCGCAGTTACAGAGAACATTTCATACGGCTATCAAATCTGTTGCTCCCAGCTACAAAAACCTAATACGACAATCTATTCTGTGGCGCACAGCCACAAAGACAAATTAACGCGGTTATTGACTCTTTGCCGTGCAGCTACAGGAAAAAGGTTATACGGCTATCAAATATGTTGCTCCCAGCTACAAAAACCTAATACGACTATCTATTCTGTGGCGCACAGCCACAAAATACGAATTAACGCGGTTATCGACTCTTTGCCTTGCAGCTACAGAGAACAGTTCATACGGCTATCAAGTCTGTTGCTCCCAGCTACAAAAACCTAATACGACTATATATTCTGTGGCGCACAGCCACAAAAGACGAATTAACGCGGTTATTGACTCTTTGCCTCGCAGTTACAGAGAATATTTCATACGGCTATCAAATCTGTTGCTCCCAGCTACAAAAACCTAATACGACAATCTATTCTGTGGCGCACAGCCACAAAAGACAAATTAACGCGGTTATTGACTCTTTGCCTTGCAGCTACAGAAAAAAAATCATACGGCTATCAAGTCTGTTGCTCCCAGCTACGAAAACCTAATACGACTTTATATTCTGTGGCGCACAGCCACAAAACACAAAATATCGCGGTTATTGACTCTTTGCCTCGCAGTTACAGAGAATATTTCATACGGCTATCAAATCTGTTGCTCCCAGCTACAAAAACCTAATACGACAATCTATTATGTGGCGCACAGCCACAAAGACAAATTAACGCGGTTATTGACTCTTTGCCGTGCAGCTACAGGAAAAAGGTTATACGGCTATCAAATATGTTGCTCCCAGCTACAAAAACCTAATACGACTATCTATTCTGTGGCGCACAGCCACAAAATACGAATTAACGCGGTTATCGACTCTTTGCCTTGCAGCTACAGAGAACAGTTCATACGGCTATCAAGTCTGTTGCTCCCAGCTACAAAAACCTAATACGACTATATATTCTGTGGCGCACAGCCACAAAAGACGAATTAACGCGGTTATTGACTCTTTGCCTCGCAGTTACAGAGAATATTTCATACGGCTATCAAATCTGTTGCTCCCAGCTACAAAAACCTAATACGACAATCTATTCTGTGGCGCACAGCCACAAAAGACAAATTAACGCGGTTATTGACTCTTTGCCTTGCAGCTACAGAAAAAAAATCATACGGCTATCAAGTCTGTTGCTCCCAGCTACGAAAACCTAATACGACTTTATATTCTGTGGCGCACAGCCACAAAACACAAAATATCGCGGTTATCGACTTGTTGGCTTGCAGCTACAGAGAAAAGTTCATACGGCTATCAAGTCTGTTGCTCCCAGCTACAAAAACCTGATACGACAATCTATTCTGTGGCGCACAGCCACAAAAGACAAATTAACGCGGTTATTGACTCTTTGCCTTGCAGCTACAGAAAAAAAACATACGGCTATCAAGTCTGTTGCTCCCAGCTACGAAAACCTAATACGACTTTATATTCTGTGGCGCACAGCCACAAAAGACAAATTAACGCGGTTATTGACTCTTTGCCTTGCAGCTACAGAAAAAAAATCATACGGCTATCAAGTCTGTTGCTCCCAGCTACGAAAACCTAATACGACTTTATATTCTGTGGCGCACAGCCACAAAACACAAAATATCGCGGTTATCGACTTGTTGGCTTGCAGCTACAGAGAAAAGTTCATACGGCTATCAAGTCTGTTGCTCCCAGCTACAAAAACCTGATACGACAATCTATTCTGTGGCGCACAGCCACAAAAGACAAATTAACGCGGTTATTACCTCTTTGCCTTGCAGCTACAGAAAAAAGTTCATACGGCTATCAAGTCTGTTGCTCCCAGCTACGAAAACCTAATACGACTTTATATTCTGTGGCGCACAGCCACAAAAGACAAATTAACGCGGTTATTGACTCTTTGCCGTGCAGCTACAGGAAAAAGGTTATACGGCTATCAAGTATGTTGCTCCCAGCTACAAAAACCTAATACGACTATCTATTCTGTGGCGCACAGCCACAAAATACGAATTGACGCGGTTATCGACTCTTTGCCTTGCAGCTACAGAGAAAATTTCATACGGCTATCAAATCTGTTGCTACCAGCTACAAAAACCTAATACGACAATCTATTCTGTGGCGCACAGCCACAAAAACAAATTATCGCGGTTATCGACTTGTTGGCTTGCAGCTACAGAGAAAAGTTCATACGGCTATCAAGTCTGTTGCTTCCAGCTACAAAAACCTAATACGACTATATATTCTGTGGCGCACAGCCACAAAAGACGAATTAACGCGGTTATTGACTCTTTGCCTCGCAGTTACAGAGAACATTTCATACGGCTATCAAATCTGTTGCTCCCAGCTACAAAAACCTAATACGACTTTATATTCTGTGGCGCACAGCCACAAAAGACAAATTAAAGCGGTTATTACCTTTTTGCCTTGCAGCTACAGAAAAAAGTTTATACGGCTATCAAGTCTGTGTCTCCCAGCTACAAAAACCTAATACGACTTTATATTCTGTGGCGCACAGCCACAAAACACGAAATATCGCGGTTATCGACTTGTTGGCTTGCAGCTACAGAGAAAAGTTCATACGGCTATCAAGTCTGTTGCTCCCAGCTACAAAAACCTGATACGACAATCTATTCTGTGGCGCACAGCCACAAAAGACAAATTAACGCGGTTATTGACTCTTTGCCTTGCAGCTACAGAAAAAAAAAACATACGGCTATCAAGTCTGTTGCTCCCAGCTACGAAAACCTAATACGACTTTATATTCTGTGGCGCACAGCCACAAAAGACAAATTAACGCGGTTATTGACTCTTTGCCTTGCAGCTACAGAAAAAAAATCATACGGCTATCAAGTCTGTTGCTCCCAGCTACGAAAACCTAATACGACTTTATATTCTGTGGCGCACAGCCACAAAAGACAAATTAACGCGGTTATTGACTCTTTGCCGTGCAGCTACAGGAAAAAGGTTATACGGCTATCAAGTATGTTGCTCCCAGCTACAAAAACCTAATACGACTATCTATTCTGTGACGCACAGCCACAAAATACGAATTGACGCGGTTATCGACTCTTTGCCTTGCAGCTACAGAGAAAATTTCATACGGCTATCAAATCTGTTGCTCCCAGCTACAAAAACCTAATACGACAATCTATTCTGTGGCGCACAGCCACAAAAACAAATTATCGCGGTTATCGACTTGTTGGCTTGCAGCTACAGAGAAAAGTTCATACGGCTATCAAGTCTGTTGCTTCCAGCTACAAAAACCTAATACGACTATATATTCTGTGGCGCACAGCCACAAAAGACGAATTAACGCGGTTATTGACTCTTTGCCTCGCAGTTACAGAGAACATTTCATACGGCTATCAAATCTGTTGCTCCCAGCTACAAAAACCTAATACGACTTTATATTCTGTGGCGCACAGCCACAAAAGACAAATTAAAGCGGTTATTACCTTTTTGCCTTGCAGCTACAGAAAAAAGTTTATACGGCTATCAAGTCTGTTGCTCCCAGCTACAAAAACCTAATACGACTTTATATTCTGTGGCGCACAGCCACAAAAGACAAATTATCGCGGTTATCGACTTGTTGGGTTGCAGCTACAGAGAAAAGTTAATACGGCTATCAAGTCTGTTGTTCCCAGCTACAAAAACCTGATACGACAATCTATTCTGTGGCGCACAGCCACAAAATACGATTTAACGCGGTTATCGACTCTTTGCCGTGCAGCTACAGGGAAAAGGTTATACGGCTATCAAATATGTTGCTCCCAGCTAAAAAAACCTAATACGACTATCTATTCTGTGGCGCACAGCCACAAAATACGAATTAACGCGGTTATCGACTTGTTGGCTTGCAGCTACAAAGAACAGTTCATACGGCTATCAAATCTGTTGCTCCCAGCTACAAAAACCTAATACGACAATCTATTCTGTGGCGCACAGCCACAAAATACGAATTATCGCGGTTATCGACTTGTTGGCTTGCAGCTACAGAGAAAAGTTCATACGGCTATCAAGTCTGTTGCTCCCAGCTACAAAAACCTGATACGACAATCTATTCTGTGGCGCACAGCCACAAAAGACAAATTAACGCGGTTATTACCTCTTTGCCTTGCGGCTACAGAAAAAAATTCATACGGCTATCAAGTCTGTTGCTCCCAGCTACGAAAACCTAATACGACTTTATATTCTGTGGCGCACAGCCACAAAAGACAAATTTACGCGGTTATTGACTCTTTGCCGTGCAGCTAGAGGAAAAAGGTTATACGGCTATCAAGTATGTTGCTCCCAGCTAAAAAAACCTAATACGACTATCTATTCTGTGGCGCACAGCCACAAAATACGAATTAACGCGGTTATCGACTCTTTGCCTTGCAGCTACAGAGAACAGTTCATACGGCTATCAAGTCTGTTGCTCCCAGCTACAAAAACCTAATACGACTATATATTCTGTGGCGCACAGCCACAAAAGACGAATTAACGCGGTTATTGACTCTTTGCCTCGCAGTTACAGAGAATATTTCATACGGCTATCAAATCTGTTGCTCCCAGCTACAAAAACCTAATACGACAATCTATTCTGTGGCGCACAGCCACAAAAGACAAATTAACGCGGTTATTGACTCTTTGCCTTGCAGCTACAGAAAAAAAATCATACGGCTATCAAGTCTGTTGCTCCCAGCTACGAAAACCTAATACGACTATATATTCTGTGGCGCACAGCCACAAAACACGAAATATCGCGGTTATCGACTTGTTGGCTTGCAGCTACAGAGAAAAGTTCATACGGCTATCAAGTCTGTTGCTCCCAGCTACAAAAACCTGATACGACAATCTATTCTGTGGCGCACAGCCACAAAAGACAAATTAACGCGGTTATTGACTCTTTGCCTTGCAGCTACAGAAAAAAAATCATACGGCTATCAAGTCTGTTGCTCCCAGCTACGAAAACCTAATACGACTTTATATTCTGTGGCGCACAGCCACAAAAGACAAATTAACGCGGTTATTGACTCTTTGCCTTGCAGCTACAGAAAAAAAATCATACGGCTATCAAGTCTGTTGCTCCCAGCTACGAAAACCTAATACGACTATCTATTCTGTGGCGCACAGCCACAAAATACGAATTGACGCGGTTATCGACTCTTTGCCTTGCAGCTACAGAGAATATTTCATACGGCTATCAAATCTGTTGCTCCCAGCTACAAAAACCTAATACGACAATCTATTCTGTGGCGCACAGCCACAAAAACAAATTATCGCGGTTATCGACTTGTTGGCTTGCAGCTACAGAGAAAAGTTCATACGGCTATCAAGTCTGTTGCTTCCAGCTACAAAAACCTAATACGACTATATATTCTGTGGCGCACAGCCACAAAAGACGAATTAACGCGGTTATTGACTCTTTGCCTCGCAGTTACAGAGAACATTTCATACGGCTATCAAATCTGTTGCTCCCAGCTACAAAAACCTAATACGACAATCTATTCTGTGGCGCACAGCCACAAAGACGAATTAACGCGGTTATTGACATTTTGACTTGCAGCTACAAAAAAAAAATCATACGGCTATCAAGTCTGTTGCTCCCAGCTACAAAAACCTAATACGACTATATATTCTGTGGCGCACAGCCACAAAGACAAACTAACGCGGTTATTGACTCTTTGCCGTGCAGCTACAGGAAAAAGGTTATACGGCTATCAAATATGTTGCTCCCAGCTACAAAAACCTAATACGACTATCTATTCTGTGGCGCACAGCCACAAAATACGAATTAACGCGGTTATCGACTCTTTGCCTTGCAGCTACAAAGAACAGTTCATACGGCTATCAAATCTGTTGCTCCCAGCTACAAAAACCTAATACGACAATCTATTCTGTGGCGTACAGCCACAAAATACGAATTATCGCGGTTATCGACTTGTTGGCTTGCAGCTACAGAGAAAAGTTCATACGGCTATCAAGTCTGTTGCTCCCAGCTACAAAAACCTGATACGACAATCTATTCTGTGGCGCACAGCCACAAAAGACAAATTAACGCGGTTATTACCTCTTTGCCTTGCGGCTACAGAAAAAAATTCATACGGCTATCAAGTCTGTTGCTCCCAGCTACGAAAACCTAATACGACTTTATATTCTGTGGCGCACAGCCACAAAAGACAAATTTACGCGGTTATTGACTCTTTGCCGTGCAGCTACAGGAAAAAGGTTATACGGCTATCAAGTATGTTGCTCCCAGCTAAAAAAACCTAATACGACTATCTATTCTGTGGCGCACAGCCACAAAATACGAATTAACGCGGTTATCGACTCTTTGCCTTGCAGCTACAGAGAACAGTTCATACGGCTATCAAGTCTGTTGCTCCTAGCTACAAAAACCTAATACGACTATATATTCTGTGGCGCACAGCCACAAAAGACGAATTAACGCGGTTATTGACTCTTTGCCTCGCAGTTACAGAGAATATTTCATACGGCTATCAAATCTGTTGCTCCCAGCTACAAAAACCTAATACGACAATCTATTCTGTGGCGCACAGCCACAAAAGACAAATTAACGCGGTTATTGACTCTTTGCCTTGCAGCTACAGAAAAAAAATCATACGGCTATCAAGTCTGTTGCTCCCAGCTACGAAAACCTAATACGACTTTATATTCTGTGGCGCACAGCCACAAAACACGAAATATCGCGGTTATCGACTTGTTGGCTTGCAGCTACAGAGAAAAGTTCATACGGCTATCAAGTCTGTTGCTCCCAGCTACAAAAACCTGATACGACAATCTATTCTGTGGCGCACAGCCACAAAAGACAAATTAACGCGGTTATTGACTCTTTGCCTTGCAGCTACAGAAAAAAAATCATACGGCTATCAAGTCTGTTGCTCCCAGCTACAAAAACCTAATACGACAATCTATTCTGTGGCGTACAGCCACAAAATACGAATTATCGCGGTTATCGACTTGTTGGCTTGCAGCTACAGAGAAAAGTTCATACGGCTATCAAGTCTGTTGCTCCCAGCTACAAAAACCTGATACGACAATCTATTCTGTGGCGCACAGCCACAAAAGACAAATTAACGCGGTTATTACCTCTTTGCCTTGCGGCTACAGAAAAAAATTCATACGGCTATCAAGTCTGTTGCTCCCAGCTACGAAAACCTAATACGACTTTATATTCTGTGGCGCACAGCCACAAAAGACAAATTTACGCGGTTATTGACTCTTTGCCGTGCAGCTACAGGAAAAAGGTTATACGGCTATCAAGTATGTTGCTCCCAGCTAAAAAAACCTAATACGACTATCTATTCTGTGGCGCACAGCCACAAAATACGAATTAACGCGGTTATCGACTCTTTGCCTTGCAGCTACAGAGAACAGTTCATACGGCTATCAAGTCTGTTGCTCCTAGCTACAAAAACCTAATACGACTATATATTCTGTGGCGCACAGCCACAAAAGACGAATTAACGCGGTTATTGACTCTTTGCCTCGCAGTTACAGAGAATATTTCATACGGCTATCAAATCTGTTGCTCCCAGCTACAAAAACCTAATACGACAATCTATTCTGTGGCGCACAGCCACAAAAGACAAATTAACGCGGTTATTGACTCTTTGCCTTGCAGCTACAGAAAAAAAATCATACGGCTATCAAGTCTGTTGCTCCCAGCTACGAAAACCTAATACGACTTTATATTCTGTGGCGCACAGCCACAAAACACGAAATATCGCGGTTATCGACTTGTTGGCTTGCAGCTACAGAGAAAAGTTCATACGGCTATCAAGTCTGTTGCTCCCAGCTACAAAAACCTGATACGACAATCTATTCTGTGGCGCACAGCCACAAAAGACAAATTAACGCGGTTATTGACTCTTTGCCTTGCAGCTACAGAAAAAAAATCATACGGCTATCAAGTCTGTTGCTCCCAGCTACGAAAACCTAATACGACTTTATATTCTGTGGCGCACAGCCACAAAAGACAAATTAACGCGGTTATTGACTCTTTGCCTTGCAGCTACAGAAAAAAATCATACGGCTATCAAGTCTGTTGCTCCCAGCTACGAAAACCTAATACGACTTTATATTCTGTGGCGCACAGCCACAAAACACAAAATATCGCGGTTATCGACTTGTTGGCTTGCAGCTACAGAGAAAAGTTCATACGGCTATCAAGTCTATTGCTCCCAGCTACAAAAACCTGATACGACAATCTATTCTGTGGCGCACAGCCACAAAAGACAAATTAACGCGGTTATTACCTCTTTGCCTTGCAGCTACAGAAAAAAGTTCATACGGCTATCAAGTCTGTTGCTCCCAGCTACGAAAACCTAATACGACTTTATATTCTGTGGCGCACAGCCACAAAAGACAAATTAACGCGGTTATTGACTCTTTGCCGTGCAGCTACAGGAAAAAGGTTATACGGCTATCAAGTATGTTGCTCCCAGCTACAAAAACCTAATACGACTATCTATTCTGTGGCGCACAGCCACAAAATACGAATTGACGCGGTTATCGACTCTTTGCCTTGCAGCTACAGAGAATATTCCATACGGCTATCAAATCTGTTGCTCCCAGCTACAAAAACCTAATACGACAATCTATTCTGTGGCGCACAGCCACAAAAACAAATTATCGCGGTTATCGACTTGTTGGCTTGCAGCTACAGAGAAAAGTTCATACGGCTATCAAGTCTGTTGCTTCCAGCTACAAAAACCTAATACGACTATATATTCTGTGGCGCACAGCCACAAAAGACGAATTAACGCGGTTATTGACTCTTTGCCTCGCAGTTACAGAGAACATTTCATACGGCTATCAAATCTGTTGCTCCCAGCTACAAAAACCTAATACGACTTTATATTCTGTGGCGCACAGCCACAAAACACGAAATATCGCGGTTATCGACTTGTTGGCTTGCAGCTACAGAGAAAAGTTCATACGGCTATCAAGTCTGTTGCTCCCAGCTACAAAAACCTGATACGACAATCTATTCTGTGGCGCACAGCCACAAAAGACAAATTAACGCGGTTATTGACTCTTTGCCTTGCAGCTACAGAAAAAAAATCATACGGCTATCAAGTCTGTTGCTCCCAGCTACGAAAACCTAATACGACTTTATATTCTGTGGCGCACAGCCACAAAAGACAAATTAACGCGGTTATTGACTCTTTGCCTTGCAGCTACAGAAAAAAATCATACGGCTATCAAGTCTGTTGCTCCCAGCTACGAAAACCTAATACGACTTTATATTCTGTGGCGCACAGCCACAAAACACAAAGTATCGCGGTTATCGACTTGTTGGCTTGCAGCTACAGAGAAAAGTTCATACGGCTATCAAGTCTATTGCTCCCAGCTACAAAAACCTGATACGACAATCTATTCTGTGGCGCACAGCCACAAAAGACAAATTAACGCGGTTATTACCTCTTTGCCTTGCAGCTACAGAAAAAAGTTCATACGGCTATCAAGTCTGTTGCTCCCAGCTACGAAAACCTAATACGACTTTATATTCTGTGGCGCACAGCCACAAAAGACAAATTAACGCGGTTATTGACTCTTTGCCGTGCAGCTACAGGAAAAAGGTTATACGGCTATCAAGTATGTTGCTCCCAGCTACAAAAACCTAATACGACTATCTATTCTGTGGCGCACAGCCACAAAATACGAATTGACGCGGTTATCGACTCTTTGCCTTGCAGCTACAGAGAATATTCCATACGGCTATCAAATCTGTTGCTCCCAGCTACAAAAACCTAATACGACAATCTATTCTGTGGCGCACAGCCACAAAAACAAATTATCGCGGTTATCGACTTGTTGGCTTGCAGCTACAGAGAAAAGTTCATACGGCTATCAAGTCTGTTGCTTCCAGCTACAAAAACCTAATACGACTATATATTCTGTGGCGCACAGCCACAAAAGACGAATTAACGCGGTTATTGACTCTTTGCCTCGCAGTTACAGAGAACATTTCATACGGCTATCAAATCTGTTGCTCCCAGCTACAAAAACCTAATACGACAATCTATTCTGTGGCGCACAGCCACAAAGACGAATTAACGCGGTTATTGACATTTTGACTTGCAGCTACAAAAAAAAATCATACGGCTATCAAGTCTGTTGCTCCCAGCTACAAAAACCTAATACGACTATATATTCTGTGGCGCACAGCCACAAAAGACGAATTAACGCGGTTATTGACTCTTTGCCTCGCAGTTACAGAGAATATTTCATACGGCTATCAAATCTGTTGCTCCCAGATACAAACACCTAATACGACAATCTATTCTGTGGCGCACAGCCACAAAATACGAATTAACGCGGTTATCGACTTTTTGGCTTGCAGTTACAGAGAAAAGTTCATACGGCTATCAAATCTGTTGCTCCCAGATACAAACACCTAATACGACAATCTATTCTGTGGCGCACAGCCACAAAATACGAATTAACGCGGTTATCGACTTTTTGGCTTGCAGTTACAGAGAAAAGTTTATACGGCTATCAAGTCTGTTGCTCCCAGCTACAAAAACCTAATACGACTTCATATTCTGTGGCGCACAGCCACAAAAGACAAATTAACGCGGTTATTGACTCTTTGCCGTAAAGCTACAAAAAAAAGTTTATACGGCTATCAAGTATGTTGCTCCCAGCTACAAAGACCTAACACGACTATATATTCTGTGGCGCACAGCCACAAAAGACGACTTAACGCGGTTATTGACTCTTTGCCTTGCAGCTACAGAAAAAAATCATACGGCTATCAAGTCTGTTGCTCCCAGCTACGAAAACCTAATACGACTTTATATTCTGTGGCGCACAGCCACAAAACACGAAATATTGCGGTTATCGACTCTTTGCCGTGCAGCTACAGGAAAAAGGTTATACGGCTATCAAATATGTTGCTCCCAGCTACAAAAACCTAATACGACTATCTATTCTGTGGCGCACAGCCACAAAATACGAATTAACGCGGTTATCGACTTTTTGGCTTGCAGTTACAGAGAAAAGTTTATACGGCTATCAAGTCTGTTGCTCCCAGCTACAAAAACCTAATACGACTTCATATTCTGTGGCGCACAGCCACAAAAGACAAATTAACGCGGTTATTGACTCTTTGCCGTAAAGCTACAAAAAAAAGTTTATACGGCTATCAAGTATGTTGCTCCCAGCTACAAAGACCTAACACGACTATATATTCTGTGGCGCACAGCCACAAAGACAAACTAACGCGGTTATTGACTCTTTGCCGTGCAGCTACAGGAAAAAGGTTATACGGCTATCAAATATGTTGCTCCCAGCTACAAAAACCTAATACGACTATCTATTCTGTGGCGCACAGCCACAAAATACGAATTAACGCGGTTATCGACTCTTTGCCTTGCAGCTACAAAGAACAGTTCATACGGCTATCAAATCTGTTGCTCCCAGCTACAAAAACCTAATACGACAATCTATTCTGTGGCGTACAGCCACAAAATACGAATTATCGCGGTTATCGACTTGTTGGCTTGCAGCTACAGAGAAAAGTTCATACGGCTATCAAGTCTGTTGCTCCCAGCTACAAAAACCTGATACGACAATCTATTCTGTGGCGCACAGCCACAAAAGACAAATTAACGCGGTTATTACCTCTTTGCCTTGCGGCTACAGAAAAAAATTCATACGGCTATCAAGTCTGTTGCTCCCAGCTACGAAAACCTAATACGACTATATATTCTGTGGCGCACAGCCACAAAGACAAACTAACGCGGTTATTGACTCTTTGCCTTGCGGCTACAGAAAAAAATTCATACGGCTATCAAGTCTGTTGCTCCCAGCTACGAAAACCTAATACGACTTTATATTCTGTGGCGCACAGCCACAAAATACGAATTAACGCGGTTATCGACTTTTTGGCTTGCAGTTACAGAGAAAAGTTCATACGGCTATCAAATCTGTTGCTCCCAGATACAAACACCTAATACGACAATCTATTCTGTGGCGCACAGCCACAAAATACGAATTAACGCGGTTATCGACTTTTTGGCTTGCAGTTACAGAGAAAAGTTTATACGGCTATCAAGTCTGTTGCTCCCAGCTACAAAAACCTAATACGACTTCATATTCTGTGGCGCACAGCCACAAAAGACAAATTAACGCGGTTATTGACTCTTTGCCGTAAAGTTACAAAAAAAAGTTTATACGGCTATCAAGTATGTTGCTCCCAGCTACAAAGACCTAACACGACTATATATTCTGTGGCGCACAGCCACAAAAGACGACTTAACGCGGTTATTGACTCTTTGCCTTGCAGCTACAGAAAAAAATCATACGGCTATCAAGTCTGTTGCTCCCAGCTACGAAAACCTAATACGACTTTATATTCTGTGGCGCACAGCCACAAAACACGAAATATTGCGGTTATCGACTCTTTGCCGTGCAGCTACAGGAAAAAGGTTATACGGCTATCAAATATGTTGCTCCCAGCTACAAAAACCTAATACGACTATCTATTCTGTGGCGCACAGCCACAAAATACGAATTAACGCGGTTATCGACTTTTTGGCTTGCAGTTACAGAGAAAAGTTTATACGGCTATCAAGTCTGTTGCTCCCAGCTACAAAAACCTAATACGACTTCATATTCTGTGGCGCACAGCCACAAAAGACAAATTAACGCGGTTATTGACTCTTTGCCGTAAAGCTACAAAAAAAAGTTTATACGGCTATCAAGTATGTTGCTCCCAGCTACAAAGACCTAACACGACTATATATTCTGTGGCGCACAGCCACAAAGACAAACTAACGCGGTTATTGACTCTTTGCCGTGCAGCTACAGGAAAAAGGTTATACGGCTATCAAATATGTTGCTCCCAGCTACAAAAACCTAATACGACTATCTATTCTGTGGCGCACAGCCACAAAATACGAATTAACGCGGTTATCGACTCTTTGCCTTGCAGCTACAAAGAACAGTTCATACGGCTATCAAATCTGTTGCTCCCAGCTACAAAAACCTAATACGACAATCTATTCTGTGGCGTACAGCCACAAAATACGAATTATCGCGGTTATCGACTTGTTGGCTTGCAGCTACAGAGAAAAGTTCATACGGCTATCAAGTCTGTTGCTCCCAGCTACAAAAACCTGATACGACAATCTATTCTGTGGCGCACAGCCACAAAAGACAAATTAACGCGGTTATTACCTCTTTGCCTTGCGGCTACAGAAAAAAATTCATACGGCTATCAAGTCTGTTGCTCCCAGCTACGAAAACCTAATACGACTATATATTCTGTGGCGCACAGCCACAAAGACAAACTAACGCGGTTATTGACTCTTTGCCTTGCGGCTACAGAAAAAAATTCATACGGCTATCAAGTCTGTTGCTCCCAGCTACGAAAACCTAATACGACTTTATATTCTGTGGCGCACAGCCACAAAAGACAAATTTACGCGGTTATTGACTCTTTGCCGTGCAGCTACAGGAAAAAGGTTATACGGCTATCAAGTATGTTGCTCCCAGCTAAAAAAACCTAATACGACTATATATTCTGTGGCGCACAGCCACAAAATACGAATTAACGCGGTTATCGACTCTTTGCCTTGCAGCTACAAAGAACAGTTCATACGGCTATCAAGTCTGTTGCTCCCAGCTACAAAAACCTGATACGACAATCTATTCTGTGGCGCACAGCCACAAAAGACAAATTAACGCGGTTATTACCTCTTTGCCTTGCGGCTACAGAAAAAAATTCATACGGCTATCAAGTCTGTTGCTCCCAGCTACGAAAACCTAATACGACTATATATTCTGTGGCGCACAGCCACAAAGACAAACTAACGCGGTTATTGACTCTTTGCCTTGCGGCTACAGAAAAAAATTCATACGGCTATCAAGTCTGTTGCTCCCAGCTACGAAAACCTAATACGACTTTATATTCTGTGGCGCACAGCCACAAAAGACAAATTTACGCGGTTATTGACTCTTTGCCGTGCAGCTACAGGAAAAAGGTTATACGGCTATCAAATATGTTGCTCCCAGCTACAAAAACCTAATACGACAATCTATTCTGTGGCGCACAGCCACAAAAGACAAATTAACGCGGTTATTGACTCTTTGCCTTGCAGCTACAGAAAAAAAATCATACGGCTATCAAGTCTGTTGCTCCCAGCTACGAAAACCTAATACGACTTTATATTCTGTGGCGCACAGCCACAAAACACGAAATATCGCGGTTATCGACTTGTTGGCTTGCAGCTACAGAGAAAAGTTCATACGGCTATCAAGTCTGTTGCTCCCAGCTACAAAAACCTGATACGACAATCTATTCTGTGGCGCACAGCCACAAAAGACAAATTAACGCGGTTATTGACTCTTTGCCTTGCAGCTACAGAAAAAAAATCATACGGCTATCAAGTCTGTTGCTCCCAGCTACAAAAACCTAATACGACAATCTATTCTGTGGCGTACAGCCACAAAATACGAATTATCGCGGTTATCGACTTGTTGGCTTGCAGCTACAGAGAAAAGTTCATACGGCTATCAAGTCTGTTGCTCCCAGCTACAAAAACCTGATACGACAATCTATTCTGTGGCGCACAGCCACAAAAGACAAATTAACGCGGTTATTACCTCTTTGCCTTGCGGCTACAGAAAAAAATTCATACGGCTATCAAGTCTGTTGCTCCCAGCTACGAAAACCTAATACGACTTTATATTCTGTGGCGCACAGCCACAAAAGACAAATTTACGCGGTTATTGACTCTTTGCCGTGCAGCTACAGGAAAAAGGTTATACGGCTATCAAGTATGTTGCTCCCAGCTAAAAAAACCTAATACGACTATCTATTCTGTGGCGCACAGCCACAAAATACGAATTAACGCGGTTATCGACTCTTTGCCTTGCAGCTACAGAGAACAGTTCATACGGCTATCAAGTCTGTTGCTCCTAGCTACAAAAACCTAATACGACTATATATTCTGTGGCGCACAGCCACAAAAGACGAATTAACGCGGTTATTGACTCTTTGCCTCGCAGTTACAGAGAATATTTCATACGGCTATCAAATCTGTTGCTCCCAGCTACAAAAACCTAATACGACAATCTATTCTGTGGCGCACAGCCACAAAAGACAAATTAACGCGGTTATTGACTCTTTGCCTTGCAGCTACAGAAAAAAAATCATACGGCTATCAAGTCTGTTGCTCCCAGCTACGAAAACCTAATACGACTTTATATTCTGTGGCGCACAGCCACAAAACACGAAATATCGCGGTTATCGACTTGTTGGCTTGCAGCTACAGAGAAAAGTTCATACGGCTATCAAGTCTGTTGCTCCCAGCTACAAAAACCTGATACGACAATCTATTCTGTGGCGCACAGCCACAAAAGACAAATTAACGCGGTTATTGACTCTTTGCCTTGCAGCTACAGAAAAAAAGTCATACGGCTATCAAGTCTGTTGCTCCCAGCTACGAAAACCTAATACGACTTTATATTCTGTGGCGCACAGCCACAAAAGACAAATTAACGCGGTTATTGACTCTTTGCCTTGCAGCTACAGAAAAAAATCATACGGCTATCAAGTCTGTTGCTCCCAGCTACGAAAACCTAATACGACTTTATATTCTGTGGCGCACAGCCACAAAACACAAAATATCGCGGTTATCGACTTGTTGGCTTGCAGCTACAGAGAAAAGTTCATACGGCTATCAAGTCTATTGCTCCCAGCTACAAAAACCTGATACGACAATCTATTCTGTGGCGCACAGCCACAAAAGACAAATTAACGCGGTTATTACCTCTTTGCCTTGCAGCTACAGAAAAAAGTTCATACGGCTATCAAGTCTGTTGCTCCCAGCTACGAAAACCTAATACGACTTTATATTCTGTGGCGCACAGCCACAAAAGACAAATTAACGCGGTTATTGACTCTTTGCCGTGCAGCTACAGGAAAAAGGTTATACGGCTATCAAGTATGTTGCTCCCAGCTACAAAAACCTAATACGACTATCTATTCTGTGGCGCACAGCCACAAAATACGAATTGACGCGGTTATCGACTCTTTGCCTTGCAGCTACAGAGAATATTCCATACGGCTATCAAATCTGTTGCTCCCAGCTACAAAAACCTAATACGACAATCTATTCTGTGGCGCACAGCCACAAAAACAAATTATCGCGGTTATCGACTTGTTGGCTTGCAGCTACAGAGAAAAGTTCATACGGCTATCAAGTCTGTTGCTTCCAGCTACAAAAACCTAATACGACTATATATTCTGTGGCGCACAGCCACAAAAGACGAATTAACGCGGTTATTGACTCTTTGCCTCGCAGTTACAGAGAACATTTCATACGGCTATCAAATCTGTTGCTCCCAGCTACAAAAACCTAATACGACTTTATATTCTGTGGCGCACAGCCACAAAACACGAAATATCGCGGTTATCGACTTGTTGGCTTGCAGCTACAGAGAAAAGTTCATACGGCTATCAAGTCTGTTGCTCCCAGCTACAAAAACCTGATACGACAATCTATTCTGTGGCGCACAGCCACAAAAGACAAATTAACGCGGTTATTGACTCTTTGCCTTGCAGCTACAGAAAAAAAATCATACGGCTATCAAGTCTGTTGCTCCCAGCTACGAAAACCTAATACGACTTTATATTCTGTGGCGCACAGCCACAAAAGACAAATTAACGCGGTTATTGACTCTTTGCCTTGCAGCTACAGAAAAAAATCATACGGCTATCAAGTCTGTTGCTCCCAGCTACGAAAACCTAATACGACTTTATATTCTGTGGCGCACAGCCACAAAACACAAAATATCGCGGTTATCGACTTGTTGGCTTGCAGCTACAGAGAAAAGTTCATACGGCTATCAAGTCTATTGCTCCCAGCTACAAAAACCTGATACGACAATCTATTCTGTGGCGCACAGCCACAAAAGACAAATTAACGCGGTTATTACCTCTTTGCCTTGCAGCTACAGAAAAAAGTTCATACGGCTATCAAGTCTGTTGCTCCCAGCTACGAAAACCTAATACGACTTTATATTCTGTGGCGCACAGCCACAAAAGACAAATTAACGCGGTTATTGACTCTTTGCCGTGCAGCTACAGAAAAAGGTTATACGGCTATCAAGTATGTTGCTCCCAGCTACAAAAACCTAATACGACTATCTATTCTGTGGCGCACAGCCACAAAATACGAATTGACGCGGTTATCGACTCTTTGCCTTGCAGCTACAGAGAATATTCCATACGGCTATCAAATCTGTTGCTCCCAGCTACAAAAACCTAATACGACAATCTATTCTGTGGCGCACAGCCACAAAAACAAATTATCGCGGTTATCGACTTGTTGGCTTGCAGCTACAGAGAAAAGTTCATACGGCTATCAAGTCTGTTGCTTCCAGCTACAAAAACCTAATACGACTATATATTCTGTGGCGCACAGCCACAAAAGACGAATTAACGCGGTTATTGACTCTTTGCCTCGCAGTTACAGAGAACATTTCATACGGCTATCAAATCTGTTGCTCCCAGCTACAAAAACCTAATACGACAATCTATTCTGTGGCGCACAGCCACAAAGACGAATTAACGCGGTTATTGACATTTTGACTTGCAGCTACAAAAAAAAATCATACGGCTATCAAGTCTGTTGCTCCCAGCTACAAAAACCTAATACGACTATATATTCTGTGGCGCACAGCCACAAAAGACGAATTAACGCGGTTATTGACTCTTTGCCTCGCAGTTACAGAGAATATTTCATACGGCTATCAAATCTGTTGCTCCCAGATACAAACACCTAATACGACAATCTATTCTGTGGCGCACAGCCACAAAATACGAATTAACGCGGTTATCGACTTTTTGGCTTGCAGTTACAGAGAAAAGTTCATACGGCTATCAAATCTGTTGCTCCCAGATACAAACACCTAATACGACAATCTATTCTGTGGCGCACAGCCACAAAATACGAATTAACGCGGTTATCGACTTTTTGGCTTGCAGTTACAGAGAAAAGTTTATACGGCTATCAAGTCTGTTGCTCCCAGCTACAAAAACCTAATACGACTTCATATTCTGTGGCGCACAGCCACAAAAGACAAATTAACGCGGTTATTGACTCTTTGCCGTAAAGCTACAAAAAAAAGTTTATACGGCTATCAAGTATGTTGCTCCCAGCTACAAAGACCTAACACGACTATATATTCTGTGGCGCACAGCCACAAAAGACGACTTAACGCGGTTATTGACTCTTTGCCTTGCAGCTACAGAAAAAAATCATACGGCTATCAAGTCTGTTGCTCCCAGCTACGAAAACCTAATACGACTTTATATTCTGTGGCGCACAGCCACAAAACACGAAATATTGCGGTTATCGACTCTTTGCCGTGCAGCTACAGGAAAAAGGTTATACGGCTATCAAATATGTTGCTCCCAGCTACAAAAACCTAATACGACTATCTATTCTGTGGCGCACAGCCACAAAATACGAATTAACGCGGTTATCGACTTTTTGGCTTGCAGTTACAGAGAAAAGTTTATACGGCTATCAAGTCTGTTGCTCCCAGCTACAAAAACCTAATACGACTTCATATTCTGTGGCGCACAGCCACAAAAGACAAAT
Organism: Litoditis marina; assembly: GCA_964036275.1. Lineage (NCBI taxonomy): Eukaryota > Metazoa > Nematoda > Chromadorea > Rhabditida > Rhabditidae > Litoditis > Litoditis marina. The sequence continues at coordinate 22,191 of CAXIWQ010000177.1, forward strand.
TAACGCGGTTATTGACTCTTTGCCGTAAAGCTACAAAAAAAAGTTTATACGGCTATCAAGTATGTTGCTCCCAGCTACAAAGACCTAACACGACTATATATTCTGTGGCGCACAGCCACAAAGACAAACTAACGCGGTTATTGACTCTTTGCCGTGCAGCTACAGGAAAAAGGTTATACGGCTATCAAATATGTTGCTCCCAGCTACAAAAACCTAATACGACTATCTATTCTGTGGCGCACAGCCACAAAATACGAATTAACGCGGTTATCGACTCTTTGCCTTGCAGCTACAAAGAACAGTTCATACGGCTATCAAATCTGTTGCTCCCAGCTACAAAAACCTAATACGACAATCTATTCTGTGGCGTACAGCCACAAAATACGAATTATCGCGGTTATCGACTTGTTGGCTTGCAGCTACAGAGAAAAGTTCATACGGCTATCAAGTCTGTTGCTCCCAGCTACAAAAACCTGATACGACAATCTATTCTGTGGCGCACAGCCACAAAAGACAAATTAACGCGGTTATTACCTCTTTGCCTTGCGGCTACAGAAAAAAATTCATACGGCTATCAAGTCTGTTGCTCCCAGCTACGAAAACCTAATACGACTATATATTCTGTGGCGCACAGCCACAAAGACAAACTAACGCGGTTATTGACTCTTTGCCTTGCGGCTACAGAAAAAAATTCATACGGCTATCAAGTCTGTTGCTCCCAGCTACGAAAACCTAATACGACTTTATATTCTGTGGCGCACAGCCACAAAATACGAATTAACGCGGTTATCGACTTTTTGGCTTGCAGTTACAGAGAAAAGTTCATACGGCTATCAAATCTGTTGCTCCCAGATACAAACACCTAATACGACAATCTATTCTGTGGCGCACAGCCACAAAAGACAAATTAACGCGGTTATTACCTCTTTGCCTTGCGGCTACAGAAAAAAATTCATACGGCTATCAAGTCTGTTGCTCCCAGCTACGAAAACCTAATACGACTTTATATTCTGTGGCGCACAGCCACAAAAGACAAATTAACGCGGTTATTGACTCTTTGCCGTGCAGCTACAGGAAAAAGGTTATACGGCTATCAAGTATGTTGCTCCCAGCTAAAAAAACCTAATACGACTATCTATTCTGTGGCGCACAGCCACAAAATACGAATTAACGCGGTTATCGACTCTTTGCCTTGCAGCTACAGAGAACAGTTCATACGGCTATCAAGTCTGTTGCTCCCAGCTACAAAAACCTAATACGACTTCATATTCTGTGGCGCACAGCCACAAAAGACAAATTAACGCGGTTATTGACTCTTTGCCGTAAAGCTACAAAAAAAAGTTTATACGGCTATCAAGTATGTTGCTCCCAGCTACAAAGACCTAACACGACTATATATTCTGTGGCGCACAGCCACAAAGACAAACTAACGCGGTTATTGACTCTTTGCCGTGCAGCTACAGGAAAAAGGTTATACGGCTATCAAATATGTTGCTCCCAGCTACAAAAACCTAATACGACTATCTATTCTGTGGCGCACAGCCACAAAATACGAATTAACGCGGTTATCGACTCTTTGCCTTGCAGCTACAAAGAACAGTTCATACGGCTATCAAATCTGTTGCTCCCAGCTACAAAAACCTAATACGACAATCTATTCTGTGGCGTACAGCCACAAAATACGAATTATCGCGGTTATCGACTTGTTGGCTTGCAGCTACAGAGAAAAGTTCATACGGCTATCAAGTCTGTTGCTCCCAGCTACAAAAACCTGATACGACAATCTATTCTGTGGCGCACAGCCACAAAAGACAAATTAACGCGGTTATTACCTCTTTGCCTTGCGGCTACAGAAAAAAATTCATACGGCTATCAAGTCTGTTGCTCCCAGCTACGAAAACCTAATACGACTATATATTCTGTGGCGCACAGCCACAAAGACAAACTAACGCGGTTATTGACTCTTTGCCTTGCGGCTACAGAAAAAAATTCATACGGCTATCAAGTCTGTTGCTCCCAGCTACGAAAACCTAATACGACTTTATATTCTGTGGCGCACAGCCACAAAATACGAATTAACGCGGTTATCGACTTTTTGGCTTGCAGTTACAGAGAAAAGTTCATACGGCTATCAAATCTGTTGCTCCCAGATACAAACACCTAATACGACAATCTATTCTGTGGCGCACAGCCACAAAATACGAATTAACGCGGTTATCGACTTTTTGGCTTGCAGTTACAGAGAAAAGTTTATACGGCTATCAAGTCTGTTGCTCCCAGCTACAAAAACCTAATACGACTTCATATTCTGTGGCGCACAGCCACAAAAGACAAATTAACGCGGTTATTGACTCTTTGCCGTAAAGCTACAAAAAAAAGTTTATACGGCTATCAAGTATGTTGCTCCCAGCTACAAAGACCTAACACGACTATATATTCTGTGGCGCACAGCCACAAAAGACGACTTAACGCGGTTATTGACTCTTTGCCTTGCAGCTACAGAAAAAAATCATACGGCTATCAAGTCTGTTGCTCCCAGCTACGAAAACCTAATACGACTTTATATTCTGTGGCGCACAGCCACAAAACACGAAATATTGCGGTTATCGACTCTTTGCCGTGCAGCTACAGGAAAAAGGTTATACGGCTATCAAATATGTTGCTCCCAGCTACAAAAACCTAATACGACTATCTATTCTGTGGCGCACAGCCACAAAATACGAATTAACGCGGTTATCGACTTTTTGGCTTGCAGTTACAGAGAAAAGTTTATACGGCTATCAAGTCTGTTGCTCCCAGCTACAAAAACCTAATACGACTTCATATTCTGTGGCGCACAGCCACAAAAGACAAATTAACGCGGTTATTGACTCTTTGCCGTAAAGCTACAAAAAAAAGTTTATACGGCTATCAAGTATGTTGCTCCCAGCTACAAAGACCTAACACGACTATATATTCTGTGGCGCACAGCCACAAAGACAAACTAACGCGGTTATTGACTCTTTGCCGTGCAGCTACAGGAAAAAGGTTATACGGCTATCAAATATGTTGCTCCCAGCTACAAAAACCTAATACGACTATCTATTCTGTGGCGCACAGCCACAAAATACGAATTAACGCGGTTATCGACTCTTTGCCTTGCAGCTACAAAGAACAGTTCATACGGCTATCAAATCTGTTGCTCCCAGCTACAAAAACCTAATACGACAATCTATTCTGTGGCGTACAGCCACAAAATACGAATTATCGCGGTTATCGACTTGTTGGCTTGCAGCTACAGAGAAAAGTTCATACGGCTATCAAGTCTGTTGCTCCCAGCTACAAAAACCTGATACGACAATCTATTCTGTGGCGCACAGCCACAAAAGACAAATTAACGCGGTTATTACCTCTTTGCCTTGCGGCTACAGAAAAAAATTCATACGGCTATCAAGTCTGTTGCTCCCAGCTACGAAAACCTAATACGACTATATATTCTGTGGCGCACAGCCACAAAGACAAACTAACGCGGTTATTGACTCTTTGCCTTGCGGCTACAGAAAAAAATTCATACGGCTATCAAGTCTGTTGCTCCCAGCTACGAAAACCTAATACGACTTTATATTCTGTGGCGCACAGCCACAAAAGACAAATTTACGCGGTTATTGACTCTTTGCCGTGCAGCTACAGGAAAAAGGTTATACGGCTATCAAGTATGTTGCTCCCAGCTAAAAAAACCTAATACGACTATATATTCTGTGGCGCACAGCCACAAAATACGAATTAACGCGGTTATCGACTCTTTGCCTTGCAGCTACAAAGAACAGTTCATACGGCTATCAAATCTGTTGCTCCCAGCTACAAAAACCTAATACGACAATCTATTCTGTGGCGCACAGCCACAAAGACGAATTAACGCGGTTATTGACATTTTGACTTGCAGCTACAAAAAAAAATCATACGGCTATCAAGTCTGTTGCTCCCAGCTACAAAAACCTAATACGACTATATATTCTGTGGCGCACAGCCACAAAGACAAACTAACGCGGTTATTGACTCTTTGCCGTGCAGCTACAGGAAAAAGGTTATACGGCTATCAAGTCTGTTGCTCCCAGCTACAAAAACCTGATACGACAATCTATTCTGTGGCGCACAGCCACAAAATACGAATTAACGCGGTTATCGACTCTTTGCCTTGCAGCTACAAAGAACAGTTCATACGGCTATCAAATCTGTTGCTCCCAGCTACAAAAACCTAATACGACAATCTATTCTGTGGCGCACAGCCACAAAGACGAATTAACGCGGTTATTGACATTTTGACTTGCAGCTACAAAAAAAAATCATACGGCTATCAAGTCTGTTGCTCCCAGCTACAAAAACCTAATACGACTATATATTCTGTGGCGCACAGCCACAAAGACAAACTAACGCGGTTATTGACTCTTTGCCGTGCAGCTACAGGAAAAAGGTTATACGGCTATCAAATATGTTGCTCCCAGCTACAAAAACCTAATACGACTATCTATTCTGTGGCGCACAGCCACAAAATACGAATTAACGCGGTTATCGACTCTTTGCCTTGCAGCTACAAAGAACAGTTCATACGGCTATCAAGTCTGTTGCTCCCAGCTACAAAAACCTGATACGACAATCTATTCTGTGGCGCACAGCCACAAAAGACAAATTAACGCGGTTATTACCTCTTTGCCTTGCGGCTACAGAAAAAAATTCATACGGCTATCAAGTCTGTTGCTCCCAGCTACGAAAACCTAATACGACTTTATATTCTGTGGCGCACAGCCACAAAAGACAAATTTACGCGGTTATTGACTCTTTGCCGTGCAGCTAGAGGAAAAAGGTTATACGGCTATCAAGTATGTTGCTCCCAGCTAAAAAAACCTAATACGACTATCTATTCTGTGGCGCACAGCCACAAAATACGAATTAACGCGGTTATCGACTCTTTGCCTTGCAGCTACAGAGAACAGTTCATACGGCTATCAAGTCTGTTGCTCCCAGCTACAAAAACCTAATACGACTATATATTCTGTGGCGCACAGCCACAAAAGACGAACTAACGCGGTTATTGACTCTTTGCCTCGCAGTTACAGAGAATATTTCATACGGCTATCAAATCTGTTGCTCCCAGCTACAAAAACCTAATACGACAATCTATTCTGTGGCGCACAGCCACAAAAGACAAATTAACGCGGTTATTGACTCTTTGCCTTGCAGCTACAGAAAAAAAATCATACGGCTATCAAGTCTGTTGCTCCCAGCTACGAAAACCTAATACGACTATATATTCTGTGGCGCACAGCCACAAAACACGAAATATCGCGGTTATCGACTTGTTGGCTTGCAGCTACAGAGAAAAGTTCATACGGCTATCAAGTCTGTTGCTCCCAGCTACAAAAACCTGATACGACAATCTATTCTGTGGCGCACAGCCACAAAAGACAAATTAACGCGGTTATTGACTCTTTGCCTTGCAGCTACAGAAAAAAAATCATACGGCTATCAAGTCTGTTGCTCCCAGCTACGAAAACCTAATACGACTTTATATTCTGTGGCGCACAGCCACAAAAGACAAATTAACGCGGTTATTGACTCTTTGCCTTGCAGCTACAGAAAAAAAATCATACGGCTATCAAGTCTGTTGCTCCCAGCTACGAAAACCTAATACGACTATCTATTCTGTGGCGCACAGCCACAAAATACGAATTGACGCGGTTATCGACTCTTTGCCTTGCAGCTACAGAGAATATTTCATACGGCTATCAAATCTGTTGCTCCCAGCTACAAAAACCTAATACGACAATCTATTCTGTGGCGCACAGCCACAAAAACAAATTATCGCGGTTATCGACTTGTTGGCTTGCAGCTACAGAGAAAAGTTCATACGGCTATCAAGTCTGTTGCTTCCAGCTACAAAAACCTAATACGACTATATATTCTGTGGCGCACAGCCACAAAAGACGAATTAACGCGGTTATTGACTCTTTGCCTCGCAGTTACAGAGAACATTTCATACGGCTATCAAATCTGTTGCTCCCAGCTACAAAAACCTAATACGACAATCTATTCTGTGGCGCACAGCCACAAAGACGAATTAACGCGGTTATTGACATTTTGACTTGCAGCTACAAAAAAAAAATCATACGGCTATCAAGTCTGTTGCTCCCAGCTACAAAAACCTAATACGACTATATATTCTGTGGCGCACAGCCACAAAGACAAACTAACGCGGTTATTGACTCTTTGCCGTGCAGCTACAGGAAAAAGGTTATACGGCTATCAAATATGTTGCTCCCAGCTACAAAAACCTAATACGACTATCTATTCTGTGGCGCACAGCCACAAAATACGAATTAACGCGGTTATCGACTCTTTGCCTTGCAGCTACAAAGAACAGTTCATACGGCTATCAAATCTGTTGCTCCCAGCTACAAAAACCTAATACGACAATCTATTCTGTGGCGTACAGCCACAAAATACGAATTATCGCGGTTATCGACTTGTTGGCTTGCAGCTACAGAGAAAAGTTCATACGGCTATCAAGTCTGTTGCTCCCAGCTACAAAAACCTGATACGACAATCTATTCTGTGGCGCACAGCCACAAAAGACAAATTAACGCGGTTATTACCTCTTTGCCTTGCGGCTACAGAAAAAAATTCATACGGCTATCAAGTCTGTTGCTCCCAGCTACGAAAACCTAATACGACTTTATATTCTGTGGCGCACAGCCACAAAAGACAAATTTACGCGGTTATTGACTCTTTGCCGTGCAGCTACAGGAAAAAGGTTATACGGCTATCAAGTATGTTGCTCCCAGCTAAAAAAACCTAATACGACTATCTATTCTGTGGCGCACAGCCACAAAATACGAATTAACGCGGTTATCGACTCTTTGCCTTGCAGCTACAGAGAACAGTTCATACGGCTATCAAGTCTGTTGCTCCTAGCTACAAAAACCTAATACGACTATATATTCTGTGGCGCACAGCCACAAAAGACGAATTAACGCGGTTATTGACTCTTTGCCTCGCAGTTACAGAGAATATTTCATACGGCTATCAAATCTGTTGCTCCCAGCTACAAAAACCTAATACGACAATCTATTCTGTGGCGCACAGCCACAAAAGACAAATTAACGCGGTTATTGACTCTTTGCCTTGCAGCTACAGAAAAAAAATCATACGGCTATCAAGTCTGTTGCTCCCAGCTACGAAAACCTAATACGACTTTATATTCTGTGGCGCACAGCCACAAAACACGAAATATCGCGGTTATCGACTTGTTGGCTTGCAGCTACAGAGAAAAGTTCATACGGCTATCAAGTCTGTTGCTCCCAGCTACAAAAACCTGATACGACAATCTATTCTGTGGCGCACAGCCACAAAAGACAAATTAACGCGGTTATTGACTCTTTGCCTTGCAGCTACAGAAAAAAAATCATACGGCTATCAAGTCTGTTGCTCCCAGCTACGAAAACCTAATACGACTTTATATTCTGTGGCGCACAGCCACAAAAGACAAATTAACGCGGTTATTGACTCTTTGCCTTGCAGCTACAGAAAAAAATCATACGGCTATCAAGTCTGTTGCTCCCAGCTACGAAAACCTAATACGACTTTATATTCTGTGGCGCACAGCCACAAAACACAAAATATCGCGGTTATCGACTTGTTGGCTTGCAGCTACAGAGAAAAGTTCATACGGCTATCAAGTCTATTGCTCCCAGCTACAAAAACCTGATACGACAATCTATTCTGTGGCGCACAGCCACAAAAGACAAATTAACGCGGTTATTACCTCTTTGCCTTGCAGCTACAGAAAAAAGTTCATACGGCTATCAAGTCTGTTGCTCCCAGCTACGAAAACCTAATACGACTTTATATTCTGTGGCGCACAGCCACAAAAGACAAATTAACGCGGTTATTGACTCTTTGCCGTGCAGCTACAGGAAAAAGGTTATACGGCTATCAAGTATGTTGCTCCCAGCTACAAAAACCTAATACGACTATCTATTCTGTGGCGCACAGCCACAAAATACGAATTGACGCGGTTATCGACTCTTTGCCTTGCAGCTACAGAGAATATTCCATACGGCTATCAAATCTGTTGCTCCCAGCTACAAAAACCTAATACGACAATCTATTCTGTGGCGCACAGCCACAAAAACAAATTATCGCGGTTATCGACTTGTTGGCTTGCAGCTACAGAGAAAAGTTCATACGGCTATCAAGTCTGTTGCTTCCAGCTACAAAAACCTAATACGACTATATATTCTGTGGCGCACAGCCACAAAAGACGAATTAACGCGGTTATTGACTCTTTGCCTCGCAGTTACAGAGAACATTTCATACGGCTATCAAATCTGTTGCTCCCAGCTACAAAAACCTAATACGACAATCTATTCTGTGGCGCACAGCCACAAAGACGAATTAACGCGGTTATTGACATTTTGACTTGCAGCTACAAAAAAAAATCATACGGCTATCAAGTCTGTTGCTCCCAGCTACAAAAACCTAATACGACTATATATTCTGTGGCGCACAGCCACAAAAGACGAATTAACGCGGTTATTGACTCTTTGCCTCGCAGTTACAGAGAATATTTCATACGGCTATCAAATCTGTTGCTCCCAGATACAAACACCTAATACGACAATCTATTCTGTGGCGCACAGCCACAAAATACGAATTAACGCGGTTATCGACTTTTTGGCTTGCAGTTACAGAGAAAAGTTCATACGGCTATCAAATCTGTTGCTCCCAGATACAAACACCTAATACGACAATCTATTCTGTGGCGCACAGCCACAAAATACGAATTAACGCGGTTATCGACTTTTTGGCTTGCAGTTACAGAGAAAAGTTTATACGGCTATCAAGTCTGTTGCTCCCAGCTACAAAAACCTAATACGACTTCATATTCTGTGGCGCACAGCCACAAAAGACAAATTAACGCGGTTATTGACTCTTTGCCGTAAAGCTACAAAAAAAAGTTTATACGGCTATCAAGTATGTTGCTCCCAGCTACAAAGACCTAACACGACTATATATTCTGTGGCGCACAGCCACAAAAGACGACTTAACGCGGTTATTGACTCTTTGCCTTGCAGCTACAGAAAAAAATCATACGGCTATCAAGTCTGTTGCTCCCAGCTACGAAAACCTAATACGACTTTATATTCTGTGGCGCACAGCCACAAAACACAAAATATCGCGGTTATCGACTTGTTGGCTTGCAGCTACAGAGAAAAGTTCATACGGCTATCAAGTCTGTTGCTCCCAGCTACAAAAACCTAATACGACTATCTATTCTGTGGCGCACAGCCACAAAATACGAATTGACGCGGTTATCGACTCTTTGCCTTGCAGCTACAGAGAATATTCCATACGGCTATCAAATCTGTTGCTCCCAGCTACAAAAACCTAATACGACAATCTATTCTGTGGCGCACAGCCACAAAAACAAATTATCGCGGTTATCGACTTGTTGGCTTGCAGCTACAGAGAAAAGTTCATACGGCTATCAAGTCTGTTGCTTCCAGCTACAAAAACCTAATACGACTATATATTCTGTGGCGCACAGCCACAAAAGACGAATTAACGCGGTTATTGACTCTTTGCCTCGCAGTTACAGAGAACATTTCATACGGCTATCAAATCTGTTGCTCCCAGCTACAAAAACCTAATACGACAATCTATTCTGTGGCGCACAGCCACAAAGACGAATTAACGCGGTTATTGACATTTTGACTTGCAGCTACAAAAAAAAATCATACGGCTATCAAGTCTGTTGCTCCCAGCTACAAAAACCTAATACGACTATATATTCTGTGGCGCACAGCCACAAAAGACGAATTAACGCGGTTATTGACTCTTTGCCTCGCAGTTACAGAGAATATTTCATACGGCTATCAAATCTGTTGCTCCCAGATACAAACACCTAATACGACAATCTATTCTGTGGCGCACAGCCACAAAATACGAATTAACGCGGTTATCGACTTTTTGGCTTGCAGTTACAGAGAAAAGTTCATACGGCTATCAAATCTGTTGCTCCCAGATACAAACACCTAATACGACAATCTATTCTGTGGCGCACAGCCACAAAATACGAATTAACGCGGTTATCGACTTTTTGGCTTGCAGTTACAGAGAAAAGTTTATACGGCTATCAAGTCTGTTGCTCCCAGCTACAAAAACCTAATACGACTTCATATTCTGTGGCGCACAGCCACAAAAGACAAATTAACGCGGTTATTGACTCTTTGCCGTAAAGCTACAAAAAAAAGTTTATACGGCTATCAAGTATGTTGCTCCCAGCTACAAAGACCTAACACGACTATATATTCTGTGGCGCACAGCCACAAAAGACGACTTAACGCGGTTATTGACTCTTTGCCTTGCAGCTACAGAAAAAAATCATACGGCTATCAAGTCTGTTGCTCCCAGCTACGAAAACCTAATACGACTTTATATTCTGTGGCGCACAGCCACAAAACACAAAATATCGCGGTTATCGACTTGTTGGCTTGCAGCTACAGAGAAAAGTTCATACGGCTATCAAGTCTGTTGCTCCCAGCTACAAAAACCTGATACGACAATCTATTCTGTGGCGCACAGCCACAAAAGACAAATTAACGCGGTTATTACCTCTTTGCCTTGCAGCTACAGAAAAAAGTTCATACGGCTATCAAGTATGTTGCTCCCAGCTACGAAAACCTAATACGACTTTATATTCTGTGGCGCACAGCCACAAAAGACAAATTAACGCGGTTATTGACTCTTTGCCGTGCAGCTACAGGAAAAAGGTTATACGGCTATCAAGTATGTTGCTCCCAGCTACAAAAACCTAATACGACTATCTATTCTGTGGCGCACAGCCACAAAATACGAATTGACGCGGTTATCGACTCTTTGCCTTGCAGCTACAAAGAATATTTCATACGGCTATCAAATCTGTTGCTCCCAGCTACAAAAACCTAATACGACTATCTATTCTGTGGCGCACAGCCACAAAATACGAATTGACGCGGTTATCGACTCTTTGCCTTGCAGCTACAAAGAATATTTCATACGGCTATCAAATCTGTTGCTCCCAGCTACAAAAACCTAATACGACAATCTATTCTGTGGCGCACAGCCACAAAGACGAATTAACGCGGTTATTGACATTTTGACTTGCAGCTACAAAAAAAAATCATACGGCTATCAAGTCTGTTGCTCCCAGCTACAAAAACCTAATACGACTATATATTCTGTGGCGCACAGCCACAAAAGACGAATTAACGCGGTTATTGACTCTTTGCCTCGCAGTTACAGAGAATATTTCATACGGCTATCAATTCTGTTGCTCCCAGATACAAACACCTAATACGACAATCTATTCTGTGGCGCACAGCCACAAAATACGAATTAACGCGGTTATCGACTTTTTGGCTTGCAGTTACAGAGAAAAGTTCATACGGCTATCAAATCTGTTGCTCCCAGATACAAACACCTAATACGACAATCTATTCTGTGGCGCACAGCCACAAAATACGAATTAACGCGGTTATCGACTTTTTGGCTTGCAGTTACAGAGAAAAGTTTATACGGCTATCAAGTCTGTTGCTCCCAGCTACAAAAACCTAATACGACTTCATATTCTGTGGCGCACAGCCACAAAAGACAAATTAACGCGGTTATTGACTCTTTGCCGTAAAGCTACAAAAAAAAAGTTTATACGGCTATCAAGTATGTTGCTCCCAGCTACAAAGACCTAACACGACTATATATTCTGTGGCGCACAGCCACAAAAGACGACTTAACGCGGTTATTGACTCTTTGCCTTGCAGCTACAGAAAAAAGTTCATACGGCTATCAAGTCTGTTGCTCCCAGATACAAAAACCTAAGACGACTGTATATTCTGTGGCGCACAGCCACAAAAGACGACTTAACGCGGTTATTGACTCTTTGCCTTGCAGCTACAGAAAAAAGTTCATACGGCTATCAAGTCTGTTGCTCCCAGCTACAAAAACCTAATACGACAATCTATTTTGTGGCGCACATCCACCAAATACAAATTAACGCGGTTATTGACTCTTTGCCTTGCACCTACAGAAGAAAAAAATCATACGGCTATCAAGTCTGTTGCTCCCAACTACAAAAACCTAATACGACTTTATATTCTGTGGCGCACAACCACAAAAGACAAATTAACGCGGTTATTGACTCTTTGCCTTGCAGCTACAGAAAAAAGTTTATACGGCTATCAAGTCTGTTGCTCCCAGCTACAAAAACCTAATACGATTATCTATTCTGTGGCGCACAGCCACGAAATACGAATTAACGCGGTTATCGACTCTTCGGCTTGCAGTTACAGAAAAAAAAACTCATACGGCAATCAAGTCTGTTGCTCCCAACTACAAAAACCTAATACAACTATCTTTTCTGTGGCACACAGCCACAAAATACGAATTAACGCGGTTATTGACTCTTTGCCTTGCAGCTACAGAAAAAAGTTTATACGGCTATCAAGTATGTTGCTCCCAGCTAGAAAAACCTAATACGACTTTATATTCTGTGGCGCACAGCCACAAAAGACAAATTAACGCGGTTATTGACTCTTTGCCGTGCAGCTACAGGAAAAAGGTTATACGGCTATCAAGTATGTTGCTCCCAGCTACAAAAACCTAATACGACTATCTATTCTGTGGCGCACAGCCACAAAATACGAATTGACGCGGTTATCGACTCTTTGCCTTGCAGCTACAGAGAATATTTCATACGGCTATCAAATCTGTTGCTCCCAGCTACAAAAACCTAATACGACAATCTATTCTGTGGCGCACAGCCACAAAAACAAATTATCGCGGTTATCGACTTGTTGGCTTGCAGCTACAGAGAAAAGTTCATACGGCTATCAAGTCTGTTGCTTCCAGCTACAAAAACCTAATACGACTATATATTCTGTGGCGCACAGCCACAAAAGACGAATTAACGCGGTTATTGACTCTTTGCCTCGCAGTTACAGAGAACATTTCATACGGCTATCAAATCTGTTGCTCCCAGCTACAAAAACCTAATACGACAATCTATTCTGTGGCGCACAGCCACAAAGACGAATTAACGCGGTTATTGACATTTTGACTTGCAGCTACAAAAAAAATCATACGGCTATCAAGTCTGTTGCTCCCAGCTACAAAAACCTAATACGACTATATATTCTGTGGCGCACAGCCACAAAAGACGAATTAACGCGGTTATTGACTCTTTGCCTCGCAGTTACAGAGAATATTTCATACGGCTATCAAATCTGTTGCTCCCAGATACAAACACCTAATACGACAATCTATTCTGTGGCGCACAGCCACAAAATACGAATTAACGCGGTTATCGACTTTTTGGCTTGCAGTTACAGAGAAAAGTTCATACGGCTATCAAATCTGTTGCTCCCAGATACAAACACCTAATACGACAATCTATTCTGTGGCGCACAGCCACAAAATACGAATTAACGCGGTTATCGACTTTTTGGCTTGCAGTTACAGAGAAAAGTTTATACGGCTATCAAGTCTGTTGCTCCCAGCTACAAAAACCTAATACGACTTCATATTCTGTGGCGCACAGCCACAAAAGACAAATTAACGCGGTTATTGACTCTTTGCCGTAAAGCTACAAAAAAAAGTTTATACGGCTATCAAGTATGTTGCTCCCAGCTACAAAGACCTAACACGACTATATATTCTGTGGCGCACAGCCACAAAAGACGACTTAACGCGGTTATTGACTCTTTGCCTTGCAGCTACAGAAAAAAGTTCATACGGCTATCAAGTCTGTTGCTCCCAGATACAAAAACCTAAGACGACTGTATATTCTGTGGCGCACAGCCACAAAAGACGACTTAACGCGGTTATTGACTCTTTGCCTTGCAGCTACAGAAAAAAGTTCATACGGCTATCAAGTCTGTTGCTCCCAGCTACAAAAACCTAATACGACAATCTATTTTGTGGCGCACATCCACCAAATACAAATTAACGCGGTTATTGACTCTTTGCCTTGCACCTACAGAAGAAAAAAATCATACGGCTATCAAGTCTGTTGCTCCCAACTACAAAAACCTAATACGACTTTATATTCTGTGGCGCACAACCACAAAAGACAAATTAACGCGGTTATTGACTCTTTGCCTTGCAGCTACAGAAAAAAGTTTATACCGCTATCAAGTCTGTTGCTCCCAGCTACAAAAACCTAATACGATTATCTATTCTGTGGCGCACAGCCACGAAATACGAATTAACGCGGTTATCGACTCTTCGGCTTGCAGTTACAGAAAAAAAAAACTCATACGGCAATCAAGTCTGTTGCTCCCAACTACAAAAACCTAATACAACTATCTTTTCTGTGGCACACAGCCACAAATACGAATTAACGCGGTTATTGACTCTTTGCCTTGCAGCTACAGAAAAAAGTTTATACGGCTATCAAGTATGTTGCTCCCAGCTAGAAAAACCTAATACGACTTTATGTTCTGTGGCGCACAGCCACAAAAGACAAATTAACGCGGTTATTGACTCTTTGCCTTGCAGCTACAAAAAAAAAAGTTCATACGGCTATCAAGTATGTTGCTCCCAGCTCGAAAAACCCAATACAACTATCTTTTCTGTGGCACACAGCCACAAATTACGAATTAACGCGGTTATCGACTCTTTGCCTTGCAGCTACAGAAAAACGTTTATACGGCTATCAAGTCTGTTGCTCCTGGCTACAAAAACCTAATACGACAATCTATTCTGTGGCGCACAGCCACAAAACCAAATTATCGCGGTTATCGACTTGTTGGCTTGCAGCTACAGAGAAAAGTTCATACGGCTATCAAGTCTGTTGCTTCCAGCTACAAAAACCTAATACGACTATATATTCTGTGGCGCACAGCCACAAAAGACGAATTAACGCGGTTATTGACTCTTTGCCTCGCAGTTACAGAGAACATTTCATACGGCTATCAAATCTGTTGCTCCCAGCTACAAAAACCTAATACGACAATCTATTCTGTGGCGCACAGCCACAAAGACGAATTAACGCGGTTATCGACTTTTTGGCTTGCAGTTACAGAGAAAAGTTCATACGGCTATCAAATCTGTTGCTCCCAGATACAAACACCTAATACGACAATCTATTCTGTGGCGCACAGCCACAAAATACGAATTAACGCGGTTATCGACTTTTTGGCTTGCAGTTACGGAGAAAAGTTTATACGGCTATCAAGTCTGTTGCTCCCAGCTACAAAAACCTAATACGACTTCATATTCTGTGGCGCACAGCCACAAAAGACAAATTAACGCGGTTATTGACTCTTTGCCGTAAAGCTACAAAAAAAAGTTTATACGGCTATCAAGTATGTTGCTCCCAGCTACAAAGACCTAACACGACTATATATTCTGTGGCGCACAGCCACAAAAGACGACTTAACGCGGTTATTGACTCTTTGCCTTGCAGCTACAGAAAAAAGTTCATACGGCTATCAAGTCTGTTGCTCCCAGATACAAAAACCTAAGACGACTGTATATTCTGTGGCGCACAGCCACAAAAGACGACTTAACGCGGTTATTGACTCTTTGCCTTGCAGCTACAGAAAAAAGTTCATACGGCTATCAAGTCTGTTGCTCCCAGCTACAAAAACCTAATACGACAATCTATTTTGTGGCGCACATTCACAAAATACAAATTAACGCGGTTATTGACTCTTTGCCTTGCACCTACAGAAGAAAAAAATCATACGGCTATCAAGTCTGTTGCTCCCAACTACAAAAACCTAATACGACTTTATATTCTGTGGCGCACAACCACAAAAGACAAATTAACGCGGTTATTGACTCTTTGCCTTGCAGCTACAGAAAAAAGTTTATACGGCTATCAAGTCTGTTGCTCCAGCTACAAAAACCTAATACGATTATCTATTCTGTGGCGCACAGCCACGAAATACGAATTAACGCGGTTATCGACTCTTCGGCTTGCAGTTACAGAAAAAAAACTCATACGGCAATCAAGTCTGTTGCTCCCAACTACAAAAACCTAATACAACTATCTTTTCTGTGGCACACAGCCACAAAATACGAATTAACGCGGTTATTGACTCTTTGCCTTGCAGCTACAGAAAAAAGTTTATACGGCTATCAAGTATGTTGCTCCAGCTAGAAAAACCTAATACGACTTTATGTTCTGTGGCGCACAGCCACAAAAGACAAATTAACGCGGTTATTGACTCTTTGCCTTGCAGCTACAAAAAAAAAGTTCATACGGCTATCAAGTATGTTGCTCCCAGCTCGAAAAACCCAATACAACTATCTTTTCTGTGGCACACAGCCACAAATTACGAATTAACGCGGTTATCGACTCTTTGCCTTGCAGCTACAGAAAAACGTTTATACGGCTATCAAGTCTGTTGCTCCTGGCTACAAAAGCCTAATACGACTTTATGTTCTGTGGCGCACAGCCACAAAAGACAAATTAACGCGGTTATTGACTCTTTGCCTTGCAGCTACAAAAAAAAAGTTCATACGGCTATCAAGTACGTTGCTCCCAGCTAGAAAAACCCAATACAACTATCTTTTCTGTGGCACACAGCCACAAAAGACGAATTAACGCGGTTATTGACTCTTTGCCTTGCAGCTACAGAAAAAAGTTTATACGGCTATCAAGTCTGTTGCTCCCAGCTACAAAAACCTAATACGACTTACTATTCTGTGGCGCACAGCCACAAAAGACAAATTAACGCGGTTATTGACTCTTTACCGTGCAGCTACAGAAAAAAGTTTATACGGCTATCGAGTATGTTGCTCCCAGCTACAAAAACCTAATACGACAATCTATTCTGTGGCGCACATCCACAAAATACGAATTAACGCGGTTATCGACTCTTTTCCTTGCAACTACAGAGAACAGTTCATACGGCTATCAAGTCTGTTGCTCCCAGATACAAAAACCTAATACGACTATCTATTATGTGGCGCACAGCCACAAAATACGAATTAACGCGGTTATCGTCTCTTTGCTTGCAGTTACAGAGAAAAGTTCATACGGCTATCAAATCTGTTGCTCCCAGCTACAAAAACCTAATACGACAATCTATTCTGTGGCGCACAGCCATAAAATACAAAATAACGCGGTTATTGACTCTTTGGCTTGCAGTTACAGAGAAAAGTTTATACGGCTATCAAGTCTGTTGCTCCCAACTACAAAAACCTAATACGACTTTATATTCTGTGGCGCACAACCACAAAAGACAAATTAACGCGGTTATTGACTCTTTGCCTTGCAGCTACAGAAAAAAGTTTATACGGCTATCAAGTCTGTTGCTCCCAGCTACAAAAACCTAATACGATTATCTATTCTGTGGCGCACAGCCACGAAATACGAATTAACGCGGTTATCGACTCTTCGGCTTGCAGTTACAGAAAAAAAACTCATACGGCAATCAAGTCTGTTGCTCCCAACTACAAAAACCTAATACAACTATCTTTTCTGTGGCACACAGCCACAAAATACGAATTAACGCGGTTATTGACTCTTTGCCTTGCAGCTACAGAAAAAAGTTATACGGCTATCAAGTATGTTGCTCCCAGCTAGAAAAACCTAATACGACTTTATGTTCTGTGGCGCACAGCCACAAAAGACAAATTAACGCGGTTATTGACTCTTTGCCTTGCAGCTACAAAAAAAAGTTCATACGGCTATCAAGTATGTTGCTCCCAGCTCGAAAAACCCAATACAACTATTTTTTCTGTGGCACACAGCCACAAATTACGAATTAACGCGGTTATCGACTCTTTGCCTTGCAGCTACAGAAAACAGTTTATACGGCTATCAAGTCTGTTGCTCCTGGCTACAAAAACCTAATACGACTTTATGTTCTGTGGCGCACAGCCACAAAAGACAAATTAACGCGGTTATTGACTCTTTGCCTTGCAGCTACAAAAAAAAGTTCATACGGCTATCAAGTACGTTGCTCCCAGCTAGAAAAACCCAATACAACTATCTTTTCTGTGGCACACAGCCACAAAAGACGAATTAACGCGGTTATTGACTCTTTGCCTTGCAGCTACAGAAAAAACGTTTATACGGCTATCAAGTCTGTTGCTCCCAGCTACAAAAACCTAATACGACTTACTATTCTGTGGCGCACAGCCACAAAAGACAAATTAACGCGGTTATTGACTCTTTACCGTGCAGCTACAGAAAAAAGTTTATACGGCTATCGAGTATGTTGCTCCCAGCTACAAAAACCTAATACGACAATCTATTCTGTGGCGCACAGCCACAAAATACGAATTAACGCGGTTATCGACTCTTTGCCTTGCAACTACAGAGAACAGTTCATACGGCTATCAAGTCTGTTGCTCCCAGATACAAAAACCTAATACGACTATCTATTATGTGGCGCACAGCCACAAAATACGAATTAACGCGGTTATCGTCTTTTTGGCTTGCAGTTACAGAGAAAAGTTCATACTCAAATCTGTTGCTCCCAGCTACAAAAACCTAATACGACAATCTATTCTGTGGCGCACAGCCATAAATACAAAATAACGCGGTTATTGACTCTTTGGCTTGCAGTTACAGAGAAAAGTTTATACGGCTATCAAGTCTGTTGCTCCCAGCTACAAAAACCTAATACGACTCCATATTCTGTGGCGCACAGCCACAAAAGACAAATTAACGCGGTTATTGACTCTTTGCCGTAAAGCTACCGAAAAAAGTTTATACGGCTATCAAGTATGTTGCTCCCAGCTACAAAGACCTAACACGACTATATATTTTGTGGCGCACAGCCACAAAAGACGACTTAACGCGGTTATTGACTCTTTGCATTGCAGCTACAGAAAAAAGTTCATACGGCTATCAAGTCTGTTGCTCCAGATACAAAAACCTAAGACGACTATATATTCTGTGGCGCACAGCCACAAAAGACGAATTAACGCGTTATTGACTCTTTGCCTTGCAGCTACAGAGAACAGTTTATACGGCTATCAAATCTGTTGCTCTCAGCTACAAAAACCTAATACGACAATCTATTTTGTGGCGCACATCCACCAAATACGAATTAACGCGGTTATTGACTCTTTGCCTTGCACCTACAAAAAAAAATCATACGGCTATCAAGTCTGTTGCTCCCAACTACAAAAACCTAATACGACTTTATATTCTGTGACGCACAACCACAAAAGACAAATTAACGCGGTTATCGACTCTTCGGCTTGCAGTTACAGAAAAAAAAACTCATACGGCAATCAAGTCTGTTGCTCCCAACTACAAAAACCTAATACGACTTTATATTCTGTGGCGCACAGCCACCAAAGACAGATTAACGCGGTTATTGACTCTTTGCCTTGCAGCTACAGAAAAAAGTTTATACGGCTATCAAGTATGTTGCTCTCAGCTAGAAAAACCCAATACAACTATCTATTCTGTGGCGCACAGCCATAAAATACGAAATAACGCGGTTATTGACTCTTTGGCTTGCAGTTACAGAGAAAAGTTTATACGGCTATCAAGTCTGTTGCTCCCAGCTACAAAAACCTAATACGACTCCATATTCTTTGGCGCACAGCCACAAAAGACAAATTAACGCGGTTATTGACTCTTTGCCGTAAAGCTACAGAAAAAAGTTTATACGGCTATCAAGTATGTTGCTCCCAGCTACAAAGACCTAACACGACTATATATTTTGTGGCGCACAGCCACAAAAGACGACTTAACGCGGTAATTGACTCTTTGCCTTGCAGCTACAGAAAAAAGTTCATACTGCTATCAAGTCTGTTGCTCCCAGATACAAAAACCTAAGACGACTATATATTCTGTGGCGCACAGCCACAAAAGACGAATTAACGCGTTATTGACTCTTTGCCTTGCAGCTACAGAGAACAGTTCATACGGCTATCAAATCTGTTGCTCCCAGCTACAAAAACCTGATACGACAATCTATTTTGTGGCGCACATCCACCAAATACGAATTAACGCGGTTATTGACTCTTTGCCTTGCACCTACAAAAAAAAATCATACGGCTATCAGTCTGTTGCTCCCAACTACAAAAACCTAATACGACTTTATATTCTGTGGCGCACAACCACAAAAGACAAATTAACGAGGTTATTGACTCTTTTCCTTGCAGCTACAGAAAAAAGTTTATACGGCTATCAAGTCTGTTGCTCCCAGCTACAAAAACCTAATACGATTATCTATTCTGTGGCGCACAGCCACGAAATACGAATCAACGCGGTTATCGACTCTTCGGCTTGCAGTTACAGAAAAAAACTCATACGGCAATCAAGTCTGTTGCTCCCAACTACAAAAACCTAATACGACTTTATATTCTGTGGCGCACAGCCACAAAAGACAGATTAACGCGGTTATTGACTATTTGCCTTGCAGCTACAAAAAAAAGTTTATACGGCTATCAAGTCTGTTGCTCCCAGCTACAAAAACCTAATACGACTTACTATTTTGTGGCGCACAGCCACAAAAGACAAATTAACGCGGTTATTGACTCTTTACCGTGCAGCTACAGAAAACAGTTTATACGGCTATCGAGTATGTTGCTCCCAGCGACAAAAACCTGATACGACAATCTATTCTGTGGCGCACAGCCACAAAATACGAATTAACGCGGTTGTCGACTCTTTGCCTTGCAACTACAGAGAACAGTTCATACGGCTATCAAGTCTGTTGCTCCCAGATACAAAAACCTAATACGACTATCTATTATGTGGCGCACAGCCACAAAATACGAATTAACGCGGTTATCGACTCTTTGGCTTGCAGTTACAGAGAAAAGTTCATACGGCTATCAAATCTGTTGCTCCCAGCTACAAAAACCTAATACGACAATCTATTCTGTGGCGCACAGCCATAACATACGAAATAACGCGGTTATTGACTCTTTGGCTTGCAGTTACAGAGAAAAGTTTATACGGCTATCAAGTCTGTTGCTCCCAGCTACAAAAACCTAATACGACTCCATATTCTGTGGCGCACAGCCACAAAAGACAAATTAACGCGGTTATTGACTCTTTGCCGTAAAGCTACAAAATAAAAGTTTATACGGCTATCAAGTATGTTGCTCCCAGCTACAAAGACCTAACACGACTATATATTTAGTGGCGCACAGCCACAAAAGACGACTTAACGCGGTTATTGACTCTTTGCCTTGCAGCTACAGAAAAAAGTTCATACGGCTATTAAGTCTGTTGCTCCCAGATACAAAAACCTAAGACGACTATGTATTCTGTGGCGCACAGCCACAAAAGACGAATTAACGCGTTATTGACTCTTTGCCTTGCAGCTACAGAGAACAGTTCATACGGCTATCAAGTCTGTTGCTCCCAACTACAAAAACCTAATACGACTTTATATTCTGTGGCGCACAACCACAAAAGACAAATTAACGCGGTTATTGACTCTTTGCCTTGCAGCTACAGAAAAAAGTTTATACGGCTATCAAGTCTGTTGCTCCCAGCTACAAAAACCTAAGACGACTATATATTCTGTGGCGCACAGCCACAAAAAACGAATTAACGCGTTATTGACTCTTTGCCTTGCAGCTACAGAGAACAGTTCATACGGCTATCAAATCTGTTGCTCCCAGCTACAAAAACCTAATACAACAATCTATTTTGTGGCGCACATCCACCAAATACGAATTAACGCGGTTATTGACTTTTTGCCTTGCACCTACAAAAAAAATCATACGGCTATCAAGTCTGTTGCTCCCAACTACAAAAACCTAATACGACTTTATATTCTGTGGCGCACAACCACAAAAGACAAATTAACGCGGTTATTGACTCTTTGCCTTGCAGCTACAGAAAAAAGTTTATACGGCTATCAAGTCTGTTGCTCCCAGCTACAAAAACCTAATACGATTATCTATTCTGTGGCGCACAGCCACGAAATACGAATTAACGCGGTTATCGACTCTTCGGCTTGCAGTTACAGAAAAAAAACTCATACGGCAATCAAGTCTGTTGCTCCCAACTACAAAAACCTAATACGACTTTATATTCTGTGGCGCACAGCCACAAAAGACAGATTAACGCGGTTATTGACTCTTTGCCTTGCAGCTACAGAAAAAAGTTTATACGGCTATCAAGTATGTTGCTCCCAGCTAGAAAAACCCAATACAACTATCTTTTCTGTGGCACACAGCCACAAAAGACAAATTAACGCGGTTATTAACTCTTTGCCTTGCAGCTACAGAGAAAAGTTTATACGGCTATCAAGTCTGTTGCTCCCAGCTACAAAAACCTAATACGACTTGCTATTCTGTGGCGCACAGCCACAAAAGACAAATAACGCGGTTATTGACTCTTTACCGTGCAGCTACAGGAAAAAAGTTTATACGGCTATCGAGTATGTTGCTCCCAGCTACAAAAACCTAATACGACAATCTATTCATGAAAAAGTGGGGGCCCAACGACTGTGAGATTTGTCTTCTGCTGTGCGCCCCTTAGACAGCTACTCTCAAATGGAGCAGCTACTGCTACAAAAACCGAAAAATAATAATATACTCAAGTATAACTGTTCATCACAAACATACAAAAGTCGTAAAATATTTTTTCAAACCTGTAAACTAGAATCTACAAATCACAGCTGCGAATGAGAGAACAACTGTTAAATAATATGACAAGCGTAGCACCTAGAGTTGAAGTAACGACAAAAAACTGCAAACCTTTGTCCGCAACACCAGAAAATTTACAATTGACTACGTTGAGTTAACATCTGTGATTTGTAGATTCTAGTTTACAGGTTTGAAAAAATATTTTACGACTTTTGTATGTTTGTGATGAACAGTTATACTTGAGTATATTATTATTTTTCGGTTTTTGTAGCAGTAGCTGCTCCATTTGAGAGTAGCTGTCTAAGGGGCGCACAGCAGAAGACAAATCTCACAGTCGTTGGGCCCCCACTTTTTCATGAATTTTTCTCTTTTTGTATACATGCCGTAGGTATGTAGTTTGATCTGTACGGTGCAGATAAAACTGTTTTCTCAATGAACCACTTGTCAAGAATTACCATCATTCGAAAAAATATGACGTCAACATTGCAGTTCTAAAAACCTACTTCGTCTGCCCTTTCGAATCCCAGAATACGTCATATTTAGACAAAGTTTCATCGTTAATATACCATTTTTAAGATATTTTCAGCATTTGAAAATATATGTGACGCCAATTTTTTTAAAAGTTGACGTCATCTGGCCTTCTGAATTCCAGAATACGTCATATTTAGACAAAGTTTCATCGTTAATATACCATTTTTAAGATATTTTTAGCATTTGAAAATATATTTCACGTCAATTTTTTTAAAAGTTGACGTCATCTGGCCTTCTGAATTTCAGAATACGTCATATTTAGACAAAGTTTCATCGTTAATATACCATTTTTAAGATATTTTCACCATTTGAAAATATATCTGACGTCAACTTTGCACTTTTCAAAAATGACGTCATCTGGTCTCCAGAATCCCAGAATACGTCACTCTTAGATTGAGTTTCACCGTTAGTTGACCCTTTCTAAGATATTACCATCATTTGAAAATATATGTGACGTCAACTTTGCACTTTTCAAAAATGACGTCATCTGGTCTCCAGAATCCTGAAGGACGTCAGAAATACAATACTTCAGATTCAAACAAATTGCACGTTGGCATCATATTTCAATTTTCAAGCAAATCGGTAATTGTTTCTCTACGTTACAGTACAGTTTGAGTTATCGACCGGACAGAGAGAGTGAGAGAGCGTGCTGAATGGAGAGACGCAGACACTTTTCGAAAAATGTCTATAACTTTGATTAAAACAATTTTTTTGCAAATTTTTTTTGGTCCGCCAGGGTTTGAGTAGGTATCACATGTCTTCCACAACTTTCAACAAAATCGATTCAGTAGAAACCCTTTAACTGGGAATTTTCCCTTATCACGATTACACACTCCTAAAACGTCTATAACTTTGACAAAAACAATTTTTTCCTAATTTTTTTTGGTCCGCCAGGGTTTGAGTAGGTATCACATGTCTTCCACAATTTTCAACGAAATCGATTCAGTAGAAACCCTTAAACTGGGAATTTTCCTTGTCACAACCCACCCACCCACCCACCCACCCACACACGACGGAAGTTGGCGCTCTTGATGAAGCGAAAACTTCATAACTTGGCTCAAACTCAACCGATTTCGATAAAATTTGGGGCACACTTTGCGATTATGCTGTAGAAACTTCCCCAGTTTGTAAAAGTTTTGTTTTGCAAATTTCAGCCTTTTTATGGGAAAACTAAAAAAACGGAGGCGCGCATTAGCCGGACCAAAGACAAATCTCGCACAGCGCTTCGCGCTGCGCGCGATTCTGTGGCGCACAGCCACAAAGTACGAATTAACGCGGTTATCGACTCCTTGCCTTGCAACTACAGAGAACAGTTCATACGGCTATCAAGTCTGTTGCTCCCAGATACAAAAACCTAATACGACTATCTATTATGTGGCGCACAGCCACAAATTACGAATTAACGCGGTTATCGACTCTTTGGCTTGCAGTTACAGAGAAAAGTTCATACGGCTATCAAATCTGTTGCTCCCAGCTACAAAAACCTAATACGACAATCTATTCTGTGGCGCACAGCCATAACAAACGAAATAACGCGGTTATTGACTCTTTGGCTTGCAGTTACAGAGAAAAGTTTATACGGCTATCAAGTCTGTTGCTCCCAGCTACAAAAACCTAATACGACTCCATATTCTGTGGCGCACAGCCACAAAAGACAAATTAACGCGGTTATTGACTCTTTGCCGTAAAGCTACAGAAAAAAGTTTATACGGCTATCAAGTATGTTGCTCCCAGCTACAAAGACTCAACACGACTATATATTCGTGGCGCACAGCCACAAAAGACGACTTAACGCGGTTATTGACTCTTTGCCTTGCAGCTACAGAAAAAAGTTCTACGGCTATCAAGTATGTTGCTCCCAGATACAAAAACTTAAGACAACTATATATTCTGTGGCGCACAGCCACAAAAGACGAATTAACGCGTTATTGACTCTTTGCCTTGCAGCTACAGAGAACAGTTCATACGGCTATCAAATCTGTTGCTCCCAGCTACAAAAACCTAATACGACAATCTATTCTGTGGCGCACAGCCACAAAATACAAATCATCGCGGTTATCGACTTGTTGGCTTGCAGCTACAGAGAAAAGTTCATACGGCTATCAAGTCTGTTGCTCCCAGCTACAAAAACCTAATACGACTATATATTCTGTGGCGCACAGCCACAAAAGACGAATTAACGCGGTTATTGACTCTTTGCCCCGCAGTTACAGAGAACATTTCATACGGCTATCAAATCTGTTGCGCCCAGCTACAAAAACCTAATACGACAATCTATTCTGTGGCGCACAGCCACAAAGACGAATTAACGCGGTTATTGACATTTTGACTTGCAGCTACAAAAAAAAATCATACGGCTATCAAGTCTGTTGCTTCCAACTACAAAAACATAATACGACTTTATATTCTGTGGCGCACAGCCACAAAATACAAATTAACGCGGTTATTGACTCTTTGCCTTGCAGTTACAGAGAACATTTCATACGGCTATCAAATCTGTTGCTCCCAGCTACAAAAACCTAATACGACTTTATATTCTGTGGCGCACAGCCACAAAAGACAAATTAACGCGGTTATTATCTCTTTGCCTTGCAGCTACAGAAAAAAAGTTTATACGGCTATCAAGTCTGTTGCTCCCAGCTACAAAAACCTAATACGACTTTATATTCTGTGGCGCACAGCCACAAAAGACAAATTAACGCGGTTATTGACTCTTTGCCGTGCAGCTACAGAAAAAAGTTTATATGGCTATCAAGTATGTTGCTCCCAGCTAGAAAAACCCAATACAACTATCTATTCTGTGGCACACAGCCACAAAATACGATATAACGCGGTTATCGACTCTTTGCCTTGCAGCTACAGAAAAAAGTTTATACGGCTATCAAGTCTGTTGCTCATGGCTACAAAAACCTAATACGACTTTACATCCTATGGCGCACAGCCACAAAAGACAAATTAACGCGGTTATTACCTCTTTGCCTTGCAGCTACAGAAAAAAGTTCATACGGCTATCAAGTCTGTTGCTCCCAGCTACAAAAACCTGATACGACAATCTATTCTGTGGCGCACAGCCACAAAAGACGAATTAACGCGGTTATTACCTCTTTGCCTTGCAGCTACAGAAAAAAGTTCATACGGCTATCAAGTCTGTTGCTCCCAGCTACAAAAACCTAATACGACTTTATATTCTGTGGCGCACAGCCACAAAAGACAAATTAACGCGGTTATTGACTCTTTGCCGTGCAGCTACAGAAAAAGGTTATACGGCTATCAAATATGTTGCTCCCAGCTACAAAAACCTAATACGACAATCTATTCCGTGGCGCACAGCCACAAAATACGAATTATCGCGGTTATCGACTTGTTGGCTTGCAGCTACAGAGAAAAGTTCATACGGCTATCAAGTCTGTTGCTCCCAGCTACAAAAACCTGACACGACAATCTATTCTGTGGCGCACAGCCACAAAAGACAAATTAACGCGGTTATTACCTCTTTGCCTTGCAGCTACAGAAAAAAATTCATACGGCTATCAAGTCTGTTGCTCCCAGCTACGAAAACCTAATACGACTCTATATTCTGTGGCGCACAGCCACAAAAGACAAATTAACGCGGTTATTGACTCTTTGCCGTGCAGCTACAGGAAAAAGGTTATACGGCTATCAAGTATGTTGCTCCCAGCTGAAAAAACCTAATACGACTATCTATTCTGTGGCGCACAGCCACAAAATACGAATTAACGCGGTTATCGACTCTTTGCCTTGCAGCTACAGAGAACAGTTCATACGGCTATCAAGTCTGTTGCTCCCAGCTACAAAAACCTAATACGACTATATATTCTGTGGCGCACAGCCACAAAAGACGAATTAACGCGGTTATTGACTCTTTGCCTCGCAGTTACAGAGAATATTTCATACGGCTATCAAATCTGTTGCTCCCAGCTACAAAAACCTAATACGACAATCTATTCTGTGGCGCACAGCCACAAAAGACAAATTAACGCGGTTATTGACTCTTTGCCGTGCAGCTACAGGAAAAAGGTTATACGGCTACCAAGTATGTTGCTCCCAGCTACAAAAACCTAATACGACTATCTATTCTGTGGCGCACAGCACAAAATACGAATTGACGCGGTTATCGACTCTTTGCCTTGCAGCTACAGAGAACAGTTCATACGGCTATCAAATCTGTTGCTCCCAGCTACAAAAACCTAATACGACAATCTATTCTGTGGCGCACAGCCACAAAATACAAATTATCGCGGTTATCGACTTGTTGGCTTGCAGCTACAGAGAAAAGTTCATACGGCTATCAAGTCTGTTGCTCCCAGCTACAAAAACCTAATACGACTATATATCTGTGGCGCACAGCCACAAAAGACGAATTAACGCGGTTATTGACTCTTTGCCTCGCAGTTACAGAGAACAGTTCATACGGCTATCAAATATGTTGCTCCCAGCTACAAAAACCTGATACGACAATCTATTCTGTGGCGCACAGCCACAAAAGACGAATTAACGCGGTTATTACCTCTTTGCCTTGCAGCTACAGAAAAAAGTTCATACGGCTATCAAGTCTGTTGCTCCCAGCTACAAAAACCTAATACGACTTTATATTCTGTGGCGCACAGCCACAAAAGACAAATTAACGCGGTTATTGACTCTTTGCCGTGCAGCTATAGGAAAAAGGTTATACGGCTATCAAATATGTTGCTCCCAGCTACAAAAACCCAATACGACTATCTATTCTGTGGTGCACAGCCACAAAATACGAATTAACGCGGTTATCGACTCTTTGCCTTGCAGCTACAGAGAACAGTTCATACGGCTATCAAATCTGTTGCTCCCAGCTACAAAAACCTAATACGACAATCTATTCCGTGGCGCACAGCCACAAAATACGAATTATCGCGGTTATCGACTTGTTGGCTTGCAGCTACAGAGAAAAGTTCATACGGCTATCAAGTCTGTTGCTCCCAGCTACAAAAACCTGATACGACAATCTATTCTGTGGCGCACAGCCACAAAAGACAAATTAACGCGGTTATTACCTCTTTGCCTTGCAGCTACAGAAAAAAATTCATACGGCTATCAAGTCTGTTGCTCCCAGCTACGAAAACCTAATACGACTCTATATTCTGTGGCGCACAGCCACAAAAGACAAATTAACGCGGTTATTGACTCTTTGCCGTGCAGCTACAGGAAAAAGGTTATACGGCTATCAAGTATGTTGCTCCCAGCTGAAAAAACCTAATACGACTATCTATTCTGTGGCGCACAGCCACAAAATACGAATTAACGCGGTTATCGACTCTTTGCCTTGCAGCTACAGAGAACAGTTCATACGGCTATCAAGTCTGTTGCTCCCAGCTACAAAAACCTAATACGACTATATATTCTGTGGCGCACAGCCACAAAAGACGAATTAACGCGGTTATTGACTCTTTGCCTCGCAGTTACAGAGAATATTTCATACGGCTATCAAATCTGTTGCTCCCAGCTACAAAAACCTAATACGACAATCTATTCTGTGGCGCACAGCCACAAAAGACAAATTAACGCGGTTATTGACTCTTTGCCGTGCAGCTACAGAAAAAAGTTTATATGGCTATCAAGTATGTTGCTCCCAGCTAGAAAAACCCAATACAACTATCTATTCTGTGGCACACAGCCACAAAATACGATATAACGCGGTTATCGACTCTTTGCCTTGCAGCTACAGAAAAAAGTTTATACGGCTATCAAGTCTGTTGCTCATGGCTACAAAAACCTAATACGACTTTACATCCTATGGCGCACAGCCACAAAAGACAAATTAACGCGGTTATTACCTCTTTGCCTTGCAGCTACAGAAAAAAGTTCATACGGCTATCAAGTCTGTTGCTCCCAGCTACAAAAACCTGATACGACAATCTATTCTGTGGCGCACAGCCACAAAAGACGAATTAACGCGGTTATTACCTCTTTGCCTTGCAGCTACAGAAAAAAGTTCATACGGCTATCAAGTCTGTTGCTCCCAGCTACAAAAACCTAATACGACTTTATATTCTGTGGCGCACAGCCACAAAAGACAAATTAACGCGGTTATTGACTCTTTGCCGTGCAGCTACAGGAAAAAGGTTATACGGCTATCAAATATGTTGCTCCCAGCTACAAAAACCCAATACGACTATCTATTCTGTGGTGCACAGCCACAAAATACGAATTAACGCGGTTATCGACTCTTTGCCTTGCAGCTACAGAGAACAGTTCATACGGCTATCAAATCTGTTGCTCCCAGCTACAAAAACCTAATACGACAATCTATTCCGTGGCGCACAGCCACAAAATACGAATTATCGCGGTTATCGACTTGTTGGCTTGCAGCTACAGAGAAAAGTTCATACGGCTATCAAGTCTGTTGCTCCCAGCTACAAAAACCTGATACGACAATCTATTCTGTGGCGCACAGCCACAAAAGACAAATTAACGCGGTTATTACCTCTTTGCCTTGCAGCTACAGAAAAAAATTCATACGGCTATCAAGTCTGTTGCTCCCAGCTACGAAAACCTAATACGACTCTATATTCTGTGGCGCACAGCCACAAAAGACAAATTAACGCGGTTATTGACTCTTTGCCGTGCAGCTACAGGAAAAAGGTTATACGGCTATCAAGTATGTTGCTCCCAGCTGAAAAAAACCTAATACGACTATCTATTCTGTGGCGCACAGCCACAAAATACGAATTAACGCGGTTATCGACTCTTTGCCTTGCAGCTACAGAGAACAGTTCATACGGCTATCAAGTCTGTTGCTCCCAGCTACAAAAACCTAATACGACTATATATTCTGTGGCGCACAGCCACAAAAGACGAATTAACGCGGTTATTGACTCTTTGCCTCGCAGTTACAGAGAATATTTCATACGGCTATCAAATCTGTTGCTCCCAGCTACAAAAACCTAATACGACAATCTATTCTGTGGCGCACAGCCACAAAAGACAAATTAACGCGGTTATTGACTCTTTGCCGTGCAGCTACAGGAAAAAGGTTATACGGCTACCAAGTATGTTGCTCCCAGCTACAAAAACCTAATACGACTATCTATTCTGTGGCGCACAGCCACAAAATACGAATTGACGCGGTTATCGACTCTTTGCCTTGCAGCTACAGAGAACAGTTCATACGGCTATCAAATCTGTTGCTCCCAGCTACAAAAACCTAATACGACAATCTATTCTGTGGCGCACAGCCACAAAATACAAATTATCGCGGTTATCGACTTGTTGGCTTGCAGCTACAGAGAAAAGTTCATACGGCTATCAAGTCTGTTGCTCCCAGCTACAAAAACCTAATACGACTATATATTCTGTGGCGCACAGCCACAAAAGACGAATTAACGCGGTTATTGACTCTTTGCCTCGCAGTTACAGAGAACAGTTCATACGGCTATCAAATATGTTGCTCCCAGCTACAAAAACCTGATACGACAATCTATTCTGTGGCGCACAGCCACAAAAGACGAATTAACGCGGTTATTACCTCTTTGCCTTGCAGCTACAGAAAAAAGTTCATACGGCTATCAAGTCTGTTGCTCCCAGCTACAAAAACCTAATACGACTTTATATTCTGTGGCGCACAGCCACAAAAGACAAATTAACGCGGTTATTGACTCTTTGCCGTGCAGCTATAGGAAAAAGGTTATACGGCTATCAAATATGTTGCTCCCAGCTACAAAAACCCAATACGACTATCTATTCTGTGGTGCACAGCCACAAAATACGAATTAACGCGGTTATCGACTCTTTGCCTTGCAGCTACAGAGAACAGTTCATACGGCTATCAAATCTGTTGCTCCCAGCTACAAAAACCTAATACGACAATCTATTCCGTGGCGCACAGCCACAAAATACGAATTATCGCGGTTATCGACTTGTTGGCTTGCAGCTACAGAGAAAAGTTCATACGGCTATCAAGTCTGTTGCTCCCAGCTACAAAAACCTGATACGACAATCTATTCTGTGGCGCACAGCCACAAAAGACAAATTAACGCGGTTATTACCTCTTTGCCTTGCAGCTACAGAAAAAAATTCATACGGCTATCAAGTCTGTTGCTCCCAGCTACGAAAACCTAATACGACTCTATATTCTGTGGCGCACAGCCACAAAAGACAAATTAACGCGGTTATTGACCTCTTTGCCGTGCAGCTACAGGAAAAAGGTTATACGGCTATCAAGTATGTTGCTCCCAGCTGAAAAAACCTAATACGACTATCTATTCTGTGGCGCACAGCCACAAAATACGAATTAACGCGGTTATCGACTCTTTGCCTTGCAGCTACAGAGAACAGTTCATACGGCTATCAAGTCTGTTGCTCCCAGCTACAAAAACCTAATACGACTATATATTCTGTGGCGCACAGCCAAAAGACGAATTAACGCGGTTATTGACTCTTTGCCCTCGCAGTTACAGAGAATATTTCATACGGCTATCAAATCTGTTGCTCCCAGCTACAAAACCTAATACGACAATCTATTCTGTGGCGCACAGCCACAAAAGACAAATTAACGCGGTTATTGACTCTTTGCCGTGCAGCTACAGGAAAAAGGTTATACGGCTACCAAGTATGTTGCTCCCAGCTACAAAAACCTAATACGACTATCTATTCTGTGGCGCACAGCCACAAAATACGAATTGACGCGGTTATCGACTCTTTGCCTTGCAGCTACAGAGAACAGTTCATTACGGCTATCAAATCTGTTGCTCCCAGCTACAAAAACCTAATACGACAATCTATTCTGTGGCGCCACAGCCACAAAATACAAATTATCGCGGTTATCGACTTGTTGGCTTGCAGCTACAGAGAAAAGTTCATACGGCTATCAAGTCTGTTGCTCCAGCTACAAAAACCTAATACGACTATATATTCTGTGGCGCACAGCCACAAAAGACGAATTACGCGGTTATTGACTCTTTGCCTCGCAGTTACAGAGAACAGTTCATACGGCTATCAAATATGTTGCTCCCAGCTACAAAAACCTGATACGACAATCTATTCTGTGGCGCACAGCCACAAAAGACGAATTAACGCGGTTATTACCTCTTTGCCTTGCAGCTACAGAAAAAAGTTCATACGGCTATCAAGTCTGTTGCTCCCAGCTACAAAAACCTAATACGACTTTATATTCTGTGGCGCACAGCCACAAAAGACAAATTAACGCGGTTATTGACTCTTTGCCGTGCAGCTACAGGAAAAAGGTTATACGGCTATCAAATATGTTGCTCCCAGCTACAAAAACCCAATACGACTATCTATTCTGTGGTGCACAGCCACAAAATACGAATTAACGCGGTAATCGACTCTTTGCCTTGCAGCTACAGAGAACAGTTCATACGGCTATCAAATCTGTTGCTCCCAGCTACAAAAACCTAATACGACAATCTATTCCGTGGCGCACAGCCACAAAATACGAATTATCGCGGTTATCGACTTGTTGGCTTGCAGCTACAGAGAAAAGTTCATACGGCTATCAAGTCTGTTGCTCCCAGCTACAAAAACCTGATACGACAATCTATTCTGTGGCGCACAGCCACAAAAGACAAATTAACGCGGTTATTACCTCTTTGCCTTGCAGCTACAGAAAAAAATTCATACGGCTATCAAGTCTGTTGCTCCCAGCTACGAAAACCTAATACGACTCTATATTCTGTGGCGCACAGCCACAAAAGACAAATTAACGCGGTATTGACTCTTTGCCGTGCAGCTACAGGAAAAAGGTTATACGGCTATCAAGTATGTTGCTCCCAGCTGAAAAAACCTAATACGACTATCTATTCTGTGGCGCACAGCCACAAAATACGAATTAACGCGGTTATCGACTCTTTGCCTTGCAGCTACAGAGAACAGTTCATACGGCTATCAAGTCTGTTGCTCCCAGCTACAAAAACCTAATACGACTATATATTCTGTGGCGCACAGCCACAAAAGACGAATTAACGCGGTTATTGACTCTTTGCCTCGCAGTTACAGAGAATATTTCATACGGCTATCAAATCTGTTGCTCCCAGCTACAAAAACCTAATACGACAATCTATTCTGTGGCGCACAGCCACAAAAGACAAATTAACGCGGTTATTGACTCTTTGCCGTGCAGCTACAGGAAAAAGGTTATACGGCTACAAGTATGTTGCTCCCAGCTACAAAAACCTAATACGACTATCTATTCTGTGGCGCACAGCCACAAAATACGAATTGACGCGGTTATCGACTCTTTGCCTTGCAGCTACAGAGAACAGTTCATACGGCTATCAAATCTGTTGCTCCCAGCTACAAAAACCTAATACGACAATCTATTCTGTGGCGCACAGCCACAAAATACAAATTATCGCGGTTATCGACTTGTTGGCTTGCAGCTACAGAGAAAAGTTCATACGGCTATCAAGTCTGTTGCTCCCAGCTACAAAAACCTAATACGACTATATATTCTGTGGCGCACAGCCACAAAAGACGAATTAACGCGGTTATTGACTCTTTGCCTCGCAGTTACAGAGAACAGTTCATACGGCTATCAAATATGTTGCTCCCAGCTACAAAAACCTAATACGACAATCTATTCTGTGGCGCACAGCCACAAAGACGAATTAACGCGGTTATTGACATTTTGACTTGCAGCTACAAAAAAAATCATACGGCTATCAAGTCTGTTGCTTCCAAATACAAAAACATAATACAACTTTATATTCTGTGGCGCACAGCCACAAAATACGAATTATCGCGGTTATCGACTTGTTGGCTTGCAGCTACAGAGAAAAGTTCATACGGCTATCAAATCTGTTGCTCCAGCTACAAAAACCTGATACGACAATCTATTCTGTGGCGCACAGCCACAAAAGACAAATTAACGCGGTTATTACCTCTTTGCCTTGCAGCTACAGAAAAAAATTCATACGGCTATCAAGTCTGTTGCTCCCAGCTACGAAAACCTAATACGACTCTATATTCTGTGGCGCACAGCCACAAAAGACAAATTAACGCGGTTATTGACTCTTTGCCGTGCAGCTACAGGAAAAAGGTTATACGGCTATCAAGTATGTTGCTCCCAGCTGAAAAAACCTAATACGACTATCTATTCTGTGGCGCACAGCCACAAAATACGAATTAACGCGGTTATCGACTCTTTGCCTTGCAGCTACAGAGAACAATTCATACGGCTATCAAGTCTGTTGCTCCCAGCTACAAAAACCTAATACGACTATATATTCTGTGGCGCACAGCCACAAAAGACGAATTAACGCGGTTATTGACTCTTTGCCTCGCAGTTACAGAGAATATTTCATACGGCTATCAAATCTGTTGCTCCCAGCTACAAAAACCTAATACGACAATCTATTCTGTGGCGCACAGCCACAAAAGACAAATTAACGCGGTTATTGACTCTTTGCCGTGCAGCTACAGGAAAAAGGTTATACGGCTACCAAGTATGTTGCTCCCAGCTACAAAAACCTAATACGACTATCTATTCTGTGGCGCACAGCCACAAAATACGAATTGACGCGGTTATCGACTCTTTGCCTTGCAGCTACAGAGAACAGTTCATACGGCTATCAAATCTGTTGCTCCCAGCTACAAAAACCTAATACGACAATTTATTCTGTGGCGCACAGCCACAAAATACAAATTATCGCGGTTATCGACTTGTTGGCTTGCAGCTACAGAGAAAAGTTCATACGGCTATCAAGTCTGTTGCTCCCAGCTACAAAAACCTAATACGACTATATATTCTGTGGCGCACAGCCACAAAAGACAAATTAACGCGGTTATTGACTCTTTGCCTCGCAGTTACAGAGAACAGTTCATACGGCTATCAAATATGTTGCTCCCAGCTACAAAAACCTAATACGACAATCTATTCTGTGGCGCACAGCCACAAAGACGAATTAACGCGGTTATTGACATTTTGACTTGCAGCTACAAAAAAAAAATCATACGGCTATCAAGTCTGTTGCTTCCAAATACAAAAACATAATACAACTTTATATTCTGTGGCGCACAGCCACAAAATACAAATTAACGCGGTTATTGATTCTTTGCCTTGCAGTTACAGAGAACATTTCATACGGCTATCAAATCTGTTGCTCCCAGCTACAAAAACCTAATACGACTTTATATTCTGTGGCGCACAGCCACAAAAGACAAATTAACGCGGTTATTACCTCTTTGCCTTGCAGCTACAGAAAAAAAGTTTATACGGCTATCAAGTCTGTTGCTCCCAGCTACAAAAACCTAATACGACTTTATATTCTGTGGCGCACAGCCACAAAAGACAAATTAACGCGGTTATTGACTCTTTGCCGTGCAGCTACAGAAAAAAGTTTATATGGCTATCAAGTATGTTGCTCCCAGCTAGAAAAACCCAATACAACTATCTATTCTGTGGCACACAGCCACAAAATACGATATAACGCGGTTATCGACTCTTTGCCTTGCAGCTACAGAAAAAAGTTTATACGGCTATCAAGCCTGTTGCTCATGGCTACAAAAACCTAATACGACTTTATATCCTATGGCGCACAGCCACAAAAGACAAATTAACGCGGTTATTACCTCTTTGCCTTGCAGCTACAGAAAAAAGTTCATACGGCTATCAAGTCTGTTGCTCCCAGCTACAAAAACCTGATACGACAATCTATTCTGTGGCGCACAGCCACAAAAGACAAATCAACGCGGTTGTTACCTCTTTGCCTTGCAGCTACAGAAAAAAGTTCATACGGCTATCAAGTCTGTTGCTCCCAGCTACAAAAACCTAATACGACTTTATGTTCTGTGGCGCACAGCCACAAAAGACAAATTAACGCGGTTATTGACTCTTTGCCGTGCAGCTACAGGAAAAAGGTTATACGGCTATCAAATATGTTGCTCCCAGCTACAAAAACCTAATACGACTATCTATTCTGTGGCGCACAGCCACAAAATACGAATTAACGCGGTTATCGACTCTTTGCCTTGCAGCTACAGAGAACAGTTCATACGGCTATCAAATCTGTTGCTCCCAGCTACAAAAACCTAATACGACAATCTATTCTGTGGCGCACAGCCACAAAATACGAATTATCGCGGTTATCGACTTGTTGGCTTGCAGCTACAGAGAAAAGTTCATACGGCTATCAAGTCTGTTGCTCCCAGCTACAAAAACCTGATACGACAATCTATTCTGTGGCGCACAGCCACAAAAGACAAATTAACGCGGTTATTACCTCTTTGCCTTGCAGCTACAGAAAAAAATTCATACGGCTATCAAGTCTGTTGCTCCCAGCTACGAAAACCTAATACGACTTTATATTCTGTGGCGCACAGCCACAAAAGACAAATTAACGCGGTTATTGACTCTTTGCCGTGCAGCTACAGGAAAAAGGTTATACGGCTATCAAGTATGTTGCTCCCAGCTAAAAAAACCTAATACGACTATCTATTCTGTGGCGCACAGCCACAAAATACGAATTAACGCGGTTATCGACTCTTTGCCTTGCAGCTACAGAGAACAGTTCATACGGCTATCAAGTCTGTTGCTCCCAGCTACAAAAACCTAATACGACTATATATTCTGTGGCGCACAGCCACAAAAAACGAATTAACGCGGTTATTGACTCTTTGCCTTGCAGTTACAGAGAATATTTCATACGGCTATCAAATCTGTTGCTCCCAGCTACAAAAACCTAATACGACAATCTATTCTGTGGCGCACAGCCACAAAAGACGAATTAACGCGGTTATTGACTCTTTGCCTTGCAGCTACAGAAAAAAAATCATACGGCTATCAAGTCTGTTGCTCCCAGCTACGAAAACCTAATACGACTTTATATTCTGTGGCGCACAGCCACAAAACACGAAATATTGCGGTTATGGACTCTTTGCCTTGCAGCTACAGAAAAAAAAATCATACGGCTATCAAGTCTGTTGCTCCCAGCTACAAAAACCTGATACGACAATCTATTCTGTGGCGCACAGCCACAAAAGACAAATTAACGCGGTTATTACCTCTTTGCCTTGCAGCTACAGAAAAAAGTTCATACGGCTATCAAGTCTGTTGCTCCCAGCTACGAAAACCTAATACGACTTTATATTCTGTGGCGCACAGCCACAAAATACGAATTAACGCGGTTATCGACTCTTTGCCTTGCAGCTACAGAGAACAGTTCATACGGCTATCAAGTCTGTTGCTCCCAGCTACAAAAACCTAATACGACTATATATTCTGTGGCGCACAGCCACAAAATACGAATTAACGCGGTTATCGACTCTTTGCCTTGCAGCTACAGAGAACAGTTCATACGGCTATCAAGTCTGTTGCTCCCAGCTACGAAAACCTAATACGACTTTATATTCTGTGGCGCACAGCCACAAAACACGAAATATCGCGGTTATCGACTTGTTGGCTTGCAGCTACAGAGAAAAGTTCATACGGCTATCAAGTCTGTTGCTCCCAGCTACAAAAACCTGATACGACAATCTATTCTGTGGCGCACAGCCACAAAAGACAAATTAACGCGGTTATTACCTCTTTGCCTTGCAGCTACAGAAAAAAGTTCATACGGCTATCAAGTCTGTTGCTCCCAGCTACGAAAACCTAATACGACTTTATATTCTGTGGCGCACAGCCACAAAAGACAAATTAACGCGGTTATTGACTCTTTGCCGTGCAGCTACAGGAAAAAGGTTATACGGCTATCAAGTATGTTGCTCCCAGCTACAAAAACCTAATACGACTATCTATTCTGTGGCGCACAGCCACAAAATACGAATTGACGCGGTTATCGACTCTTTGCCTTGCAGCTACAGAGAATATTTCATACGGCTATCAAATCTGTTGCTCCCAGCTACAAAAACCTAATACGACAATCTATTCTGTGGCGCACAGCCACAAAAAACAAATTATCGCGGTTATCGACTTGTTGGCTTGCAGCTACAGAGAAAAGTTCATACGGCTATCAAGTCTGTTTCTCCCAGCTACAAAAACCTGATACGACAATCTATTCTGTGGCGCACAGCCACAAAAGACAAATTAACGCGGTTATTACCTCTTTGCCTTGCAGCTACAGAAAAAAGTTCATACGGCTATCAAGTCTGTTGCTCCCAGCTACGAAAACCTAATACGACTTTATATTCTGTGGCGCACAGCCACAAAAGACAAATTAACGCGGTTATTGACTCTTTGCCGTGCAGCTACAGGAAAAAGGTTATACGGCTATCAAGTATGTTGCTCCCAGCTACAAAAACCTAATACGACTATCTATTCTGTGGCGCACAGCCACAAAATACGAATTGACGCGGTTATCGACTCTTTGCCTTGCAGCTACAGAGAACAGTTCATACGGCTATCAAGTCTGTTGCTCCCAGCTACGAAAACCTAATACGACTTTATATTCTGTGGCGCACAGCCACAAAAGACAAATTAACGCGGTTATTGACTCTTTGCCGTGCAGCTACAGGAAAAAGGTTATACGGCTATCAAGTATGTTGCTCCCAGCTACAAAAACCTAATACGACTATCTATTCTGTGGCGCACAGCCACAAAATACGAATTGACGCGGTTATCGACTCTTTGCCTTGCAGCTACAGAGAACAGTTTATACGGCTATCAAATCTGTTGCTCCCAGCTACAAAAACCTAATACGACTTTATACTCTGTGGCGCACAGCCACAAAATACGAATTAACGCGGTTATCGACTCTTTGCCTTGCAGCTACAGAGAACAGTTCATACGGCTATCAAGTCTGTTGCTCCCAGCTACAAAAACCTAATACGACTATATATTCTGTGGCGCACAGCCACAAAATACGAATTAACGCGGTTATCGACTCTTTGCCTTGCAGCTACAGAGAACAGTTCATACGGCTATCAAGTCTGTTGCTCCCAGCTACGAAAACCTAATACGACTTTATATTCTGTGGCGCACAGCCACAAAACACGAAATATCGCGGTTATCGACTTGTTGGCTTGCAGCTACAGAGAAAAGTTCATACGGCTATCAAGTCTGTTGCTCCCAGCTACAAAAACCTGATACGACAATCTATTCTGTGGCGCACAGCCACAAAAGACAAATTAACGCGGTTATTACCTCTTTGCCTTGCAGCTACAGAAAAAAGTTCATACGGCTATCAAGTCTGTTGCTCCCAGCTACGAAAACCTAATACGACTTTATATTCTGTGGCGCACAGCCACAAAAGACAAATTTACGCGGTTATTGACTCTTTGCCGTGCAGCTACAGGAAAGAGGTTATACGGCTATCAAGTATGTTGCTCCCAGCTACAAAAACCTAATACGACTATCTATTCTGTGGCGCACAGCCACAAAATACGAATTGACGCGGTTATCGACTCTTTGCCTTGCAGCTACAGAGAATATTTCATACGGCTATCAAATCTGTTGCTCCCAGCTACAAAAACCTAATACGACAATCTATTCTGTGGCGCACAGCCACAAAAAACAAATTATCGCGGTTATCGACTTGTTGGCTTGCAGCTACAGAGAAAAGTTCATACGGCTATCAAGTCTGTTTCTCCCAGCTGCAAAAACCTAATACGACTATATATTCTGTGGCGCGCAGCCACAAAAGACGAATTAACGCGGTTATTGACTCTTTACCTCGCAGTTACAGAGAACATTTCATACGGCTATCAAATCTGTTGCTCCCAGCTACAAAAACCTAATACGACAATCTATTCTGTGGCGCACAGCCACAAAGACGAATTAACGCGGTTATTGACATTTTGACTTGCAGCTACAAAAAAAAATCATACGGCTATCAAGTCTGTTGCTCCCAGCTACAAAAACCTAATACGACTATATATTCTGTGGCGCACAGCCACAAAAGACGAATTAACGCGGTTATTGACTCTTTGCCTCGCAGTTACAGAGAATATTTTATCAAATCTGTTGCTCCCAGCAACAAAAACCTGATACGACAATCTATTCTGTGGCGCACAGTCACAAAAGACAAATTAACGCGGTTATTACCTCTTTGCCTTGCAGCTACAGAAAAAAGTTCATACGGCTATCAAGTCTGTTGCTCCCAGCTACGAAAACCTAATACGACTTTATATTCTGTGGCGCACAGCCACAAAAGACAAATTAACGCGGTTATTGACTCTTTGCCGTGCAGCTACAGGAAAAAGGTTATACGGCTATCAAGTATGTTGCTCCCAGCTACAAAAACCTAATACGACTATCTATTCTGTGGCGCACAGCCACAAAATACGAATTGACGCGGTTATCGACTCTTTGCCTTGCAGCTACAGAGAACAGTTCATACGGCTATCAAGTCTGTTGCTCCCAGCTACGAAAACCTAATACGACTTTATATTCTGTGGCGCACAGCCACAAAAGACAAATTAACGCGGTTATTGACTCTTTGCCGTGCAGCTACAGGAAAAAGGTTATACGGCTATCAAGTATGTTGCTCCCAGCTACAAAAACCTAATACGACTATCTATTCTGTGGCGCACAGCCACAAAATACGAATTGACGCGGTTATCGACTCTTTGCCTTGCAGCTACAGAGAACAGTTCATACGGCTATCAAATCTGTTGCTCCCAGCTACAAAAACCTAATACGACAATCTATTCTGTGGCGCACAGCCACAAAAGACGAATTAACGCGGTTATTGACTCTTTGCCTCGCAGTTACAGAGAACATTTCATACGGCTATCAAATCTGTTGCTCCCAGCTACAAAAACCTAATACGACAATCTATTCTGTGGCGCACAGCCACAAAGACGAATTAACGCGGTTATTGACATTTTGACTTGCAGCTACAAAAAAAAATCATACGGCTATCAAGTCTGTTGCTCCCAGCTACAAAAACCTAATACGACTATCTATTCTGTGGCGCACAGCCACAAAATACGAATTGACGCGGTTATCGACTCTTTGCCTTGCAGCTACAAAAAAAAGTTCATACGGCTATCAAGTCTGTTGCTCCCAGCTACAAAAACCTAATACGACTTTATATTCTGTGGCGCACAGCCACAAAAGACAAATTAACGCGGTTATTGACTCTTTGCCGTGCAGCTACAGGAAAAAGGTTATACGGCTATCAAGTATGTTGCTCCCAGCTACAAAAACCTAATACGACTATCTATTCTGTGGCGCACAGCCACAAAATACGAATTAACGCGGTTATCGACTCTTTGCCTTGCAGCTACAGAGAACAGTTCATACGGCTATCAAATCTGTTGCTCCCAGCTACAAAAACCTAATACGACAATCTATTCTGTGGCGCACAGCCACAAAATACGAATTATCGCGGTTATCGACTTGTTGGCTTGCAGCTACAGAGAAAAGTTCATACGGCTATCAAGTCTGTTGCTCCCAGCTACAAAAACCTAATACGACTATATATTCTGTGGCGCACAGCCACAAAAGACGAATTAACGCGGTTATTGACTCTTTGCCTCGCAGTTACAGAGAATATTTTATCAAATCTGTTGCTCCCAGCAACAAAAACCTGATACGACAATCTATTCTGTGGCGCACAGCCACAAAAGACAAATTAACGCGGTTATTACCTCTTTGCCTTGCAGCTACAGAAAAAAGTTCATACGGCTATCAAGTCTGTTGCTCCCAGCTACGAAAACCTAATACGACTTTATATTCTGTGGCGCACAGCCACAAAAGACAAATTAACGCGGTTATTGACTCTTTGCCGTGCAGCTACAGGAAAAAGGTTATACGGCTATCAAGTATGTTGCTCCCAGCTACAAAAACCTAATACGACTATCTATTCTGTGGCGCACAGCCACAAAATACGAATTGACGCGGTTATCGACTCTTTGCCTTGCAGCTACAGAGAACAGTTCATACGGCTATCAAGTCTGTTGCTCCCAGCTACGAAAACCTAATACGACTTTATATTCTGTGGCGCACAGCCACAAAAGACAAATTAACGCGGTTATTGACTCTTTGCCGTGCAGCTACAGGAAAAAGGTTATACGGCTATCAAGTATGTTGCTCCCAGCTACAAAAACCTAATACGACTATCTATTCTGTGGCGCACAGCCACAAAATACGAATTGACGCGGTTATCGACTCTTTGCCTTGCAGCTACAGAGAACAGTTCATACGGCTATCAAATCTGTTGCTCCCAGCTACAAAAACCTAATACGACAATCTATTCTGTGGCGCACAGCCACAAAAGACGAATTAACGCGGTTATTGACTCTTTGCCTCGCAGTTACAGAGAACATTTCATACGGCTATCAAATCTGTTGCTCCCAGCTACAAAAACCTAATACGACAATCTATTCTGTGGCGCACAGCCACAAAGACGAATTAACGCGGTTATTGACATTTTGACTTGCAGATACAAAAAAAAAATCATACGGCTATCAAGTCTGTTGCTTCCAACTACAAAAACATAATACGACTTTATATTCTGTGGCGCACAGCCACAAAATACAAATTAACGCGGTTATTGACTCTTTGCCTTGCAGTTACAGAGAACATTTCATACGGCTATCAAATCTGTTGCTCCCAGCTACAAAAACCTAATACGACTTTATATTCTGTGGCGCACAGCCACAAAGGACAAATTAACGCGGTTATTACCTCTTTGCCTTGCAGCTACAGAAAAAAGTTTATACGGCTATCAAGTCTGTTGCTCCCAGCTACAAAAACCTGATACGACAATATATTCTGTGGCGCACAGCCACAAAAGACGAATTAACGCGGTTATTGACTCTTTGCCTTGCAGCTACAGAAAAAAAATCATACGGCTATCAAGTCTGTTGCTCCCAGCTACGAAAACCTAATACGACTTTATATTCTGTGGCGCACAGCCACAAAACACGAAATATTGCGGTTATCGACTCTTTGCCTTGCAGCTACAGAAAAAAAATCATACGGCTATCAAGTCTGTTGCTCCCAGCTACAAAAACCTGATACGACAATCTATTCTGTGGCGCACAGCCACAAAAGACAAATTAACGCGGTTATTACCTCTTTGCCTTGCAGCTACAGAAAAAAGTTCATACGGCTATCAAGTCTGTTGCTCCCAGCTACGAAAACCTAATACGACTTTATATTCTGTGGCGCACAGCCACAAAATACGAATTAACGCGGTTATCGACTCTTTGCCTTGCAGCTACAGAGAATATTTTATCAAATCTGTTGCTCCCAGCAACAAAAACCTGATACGACAATCTATTCTGTGGCGCACAGCCACAAAAGACAAATTAACGCGGTTATTACCTCTTTGCCTTGCAGCTACAGAAAAAGTTTATACGGCTATCAAGTCTGTTGCTCCCAGCTACAAAAACCTGATACGACAATCTATTCTGTGGCGCACAGCCACAAAAGACGAATTAACGCGGTTATTGACTCTTTGCCTTGCAGCTACAGAAAAAAAATCATACGGCTATCAAGTCTGTTGCTCCAGCTACGAAAACCTAATACGACTTTATATTCTGTGGCGCACAGCCACAAAACACGAAATATTGCGGTTATCGACTCTTTGCCTTGCAGCTACAGAAAAAAAATCATACGGCTATCAAGTCTGTTGCTCCCAGCTACAAAAACCTGATACGACAATCTATTCTGTGGCGCACAGCCACAAAAGACAAATTAACGCGGTTATTACCTCTTTGCCTTGCAGCTACAGAAAAAAGTTCATACGGCTATCAAGTCTGTTGCTCCCAGCTACGAAAACCTAATACGACTTTATATTCTGTGGCGCACAGCCACAAAATACGAATTAACGCGGTTATCGACTCTTTGCCTTGCAGCTACAGAGAACAGTTTATACGGCTATCAAGTCTGTTGCTCCCAGCTACAAAAACCTAATACGACTATATATTCTGTGGCGCACAGCCACAAAATACGAATTAACGCGGTTATCGACTCTTTGCCTTGCAGCTACAGAGAACAGTTCATACGGCTATCAAGTCTGTTGCTCCCAGCTACGAAAACCTAATACGACTTTATATTCTGTGGCGCACAGCCACAAAACACGAAATATCGCGGTTATCGACTTGTTGGCTTGCAGCTACAGAGAAAAGTTCATACGGCTATCAAATCTGTTGCTCCCAGCAACAAAAACCTGATACGACAATCTATTCTGTGGCGCACAGCCACAAAAGACAAATTAACGCGGTTATTACCTCTTTGCCTTGCAGCTACAGAAAAAAGTTCATACGGCTATCAAGTCTGTTGCTCCCAGCTACGAAAACCTAATACGACTTTATATTCTGTGGCGCACAGCCACAAAATACGAATTAACGCGGTTATCGACTCTTTGCCTTGCAGCTACAGAGAACAGTTTATACGGCTATCAAGTCTGTTGCTCCCAGCTACAAAAACCTAATACGACTATATATTCTGTGGCGCACAGCCACAAAATACGAATTAACGCGGTTATCGACTCTTTGCCTTGCAGCTACAGAGAACAGTTCATACGGCTATCAAGTCTGTTGCTCCCAGCTACGAAAACCTAATACGACTTTATATTCTGTGGCGCACAGCCACAAAACACGAAATATCGCGGTTATCGACTTGTTGGCTTGCAGCTACAGAGAAAAGTTCATACGGCTATCAAATCTGTTGCTCCCAGCAACAAAAACCTGATACGACAATCTATTCTGTGGCGCACAGCCACAAAAGACAAATTAACGCGGTTATTACCTCTTTGCCTTGCAGCTACAGAAAAAAGTTCATACGGCTATCAAGTCTGTTGCTCCCAGCTACGAAAACCTAATACGACTTTATATTCTGTGGCGCACAGCCACAAAAGACAAATTAACGCGGTTATCGACTCTTTGCCTTGCAGCTACAGAAAAAA
Source organism: Litoditis marina (assembly GCA_964036275.1). Taxonomy (NCBI): domain Eukaryota; kingdom Metazoa; phylum Nematoda; class Chromadorea; order Rhabditida; family Rhabditidae; genus Litoditis; species Litoditis marina. The sequence continues at coordinate 67,127 of CAXIWQ010000177.1, forward strand.
GTTCATACGGCTATCAAGTCTGTTGCTCCCAGCTACAAAAACCTAATACGACTATATATTCTGTGGCGCACAGCCACAAAAGACGAATTAACGCGGTTATTGACTCTTTGCCTCGCAGTTACAGAGAATATTTTATCAAATCTGTTGCTCCCAGCAACAAAAACCTGATACGACAATCTATTCTGTGGCGCACAGCCACAAAAGACAAATTAACGCGGTTATTGACTCTTTGCCGTGCAGCTACAGGAAAAAGGTTATACGGCTATCAAGTATGTTGCTCCCAGCTACAAAAACCTAATACGACTATCTATTCTGTGGCGCACAGCCACAAAATACGAATTGACGCGGTTATCGACTCTTTGCCTTGCAGCTACAGAGAACAGTTCATACGGCTATCAAATCTGTTGCTCCCAGCTACAAAAACCTAATACGACAATCTATTCTGTGGCGCACAGCCACAAAAGACGAATTAACGCGGTTATTGACTCTTTGCCTCGCAGTTACAGAGAACATTTCATACGGCTATCAAATCTGTTGCTCCCAGCTACAAAAACCTAATACGACAATCTATTCTGTGGCGCACAGCCACAAAGACGAATTAACGCGGTTATTGACATTTTGACTTGCAGCTACAAAAAAAAATCATACGGCTATCAAGTCTGTTGCTTCCAACTACAAAAACATAATACGACTTTATATTCTGTGGCGCACAGCCACAAAATACAAATTTACGCGGTTATTGACTCTTTGCCTTGCAGTTACAGAGAACATTTCATACGGCTATCAAATCTGTTGCTCCCAGCTACAAAAACCTAATACGACTTTATATTCTGTGGCGCACAGCCACAAAAGACAAATTAACGCGGTTATTACCTCTTTGCCTTGCAGCTACAGAAAAAAGTTTATACGGCTATCAAGTCTGTTGCTCCCAGCTACAAAAACCTGATACGACAATCTATTCTGTGGCGCACAGCCACAAAAGACGAATTAACGCGGTTATTGACTCTTTGCCTTGCAGCTACAGAAAAAAAATCATACGGCTATCAAGTCTGTTGCTCCCAGCTACGAAAACCTAATACGACTTTATATTCTGTGGCGCACAGCCACAAAACACGAAATATTGCGGTTATCGACTCTTTGCCTTGCAGCTACAGAAAAAAAATCATACGGCTATCAAGTCTGTTGCTCCCAGCTACAAAAACCTGATACGACAATCTATTCTGTGGCGCACAGCCACAAAAGACAAATTAACGCGGTTATTACCTCTTTGCCTTGCAGCTACAGAAAAAAGTTCATACGGCTATCAAGTCTGTTGCTCCCAGCTACGAAAACCTAATACGACTTTATATTCTGTGGCGCACAGCCACAAAATACGAATTAACGCGGTTATCGACTCTTTGCCTTGCAGCTACAGAGAACAGTTTATACGGCTATCAAGTCTGTTGCTCCCAGCTACAAAAACCTAATACGACTATATATTCTGTGGCGCACAGCCACAAAATACGAATTAACGCGGTTATCGACTCTTTGCCTTGCAGCTACAGAGAACAGTTCATACGGCTATCAAGTCTGTTGCTCCCAGCTACGAAAACCTAATACGACTTTATATTCTGTGGCGCACAGCCACAAAACACGAAATATCGCGGTTATCGACTTGTTGGCTTGCAGCTACAGAGAAAAGTTCATACGGCTATCAAGTCTGTTGCTCCCAGCTACAAAAACCTGATACGACAATCTATTCTGTGGCGCACAGCCACAAAAGACAAATTAACGCGGTTATTACCTCTTTGCCTTGCAGCTACAGAAAAAAGTTCATACGGCTATCAAGTCTGTTGCTCCCAGCTACGAAAACCTAATACGACTTTATATTCTGTGGCGCACAGCCACAAAAGACAAATTAACGCGGTTATTGACTCTTTGCCGTGCAGCTACAGGAAAAAGGTTATACGGCTATCAAGTATGTTGCTCCCAGCTACAAAAACCTAATACGACTATCTATTCTGTGGCGCACAGCCACAAAATACGAATTGACGCGGTTATCGACTCTTTGCCTTGCAGCTACAGAGAATATTTCATACGGCTATCAAATCTGTTGCTCCCAGCTACAAAAACCTAATACGACAATCTATTCTGTGGCGCACAGCCACAAAAAACAAATTATCGCGGTTATCGACTTGTTGGCTTGCAGCTACAGAGAAAGTTCATACGGCTATCAAGTCTGTTTCTCCCAGCTACAAAAACCTAATACGACTATATATTCTGTGGCGCACAGCCACAAAAGACGAATTAACGCGGTTATTGACTCTTTACCTCGCAGTTACAGAGAACATTTCATACGGCTATCAAATCTGTTGCTCCCAGCTACAAAAACCTAATACGACAATCTATTCTGTGGCGCACAGCCACAAAGACGAATTAACGCGGTTATTGACATTTTGACTTGCAGCTACAAAAAAAAATCATACGGCTATCAAGTCTGTTGCTCCCAGCTACAAAAACCTAATACGACTATATATTCTGTGGCGCACAGCCACAAAAGACGAATTAACGCGGTTATTGACTCTTTGCCTCGCAGTTACAGAGAATATTTTATCAAATCTGTTGCTCCCAGCAACAAAAACCTGATACGACAATCTATTCTGTGGCGCACAGCCACAAAAGACAAATTAAAGCGGTTATTACCTCTTTGCCTTGCAGCTACAGAAAAAAGTTCATACGGCTATCAAGTCTGTTGCTCCCAGCTACGAAAACCTAATACGACTTTGTATTCTGTGGCGCACAGCCACAAAAGACAAATTAACGCGGTTATTGACTCTTTGCCGTGCAGCTACAGGAAAAAGGTTATACGGCTATCAAGTATGTTGCTCCCAGCTACAAAAACCTAATACGACTATCTATTCTGTGGCGCACAGCCACAAAATACGAATTGACGCGGTTATCGACTCTTTGCCTTGCAGCTACAGAGAACAGTTCATACGGCTATCAAGTCTGTTGCTCCCAGCTACGAAAACCTAATACGACTTTATATTCTGTGGCGCACAGCCACAAAAGACAAATTAACGCGGTTATTGACTCTTTGCCGTGCAGCTACAGGAAAAAGGTTATACGGCTATCAAGTATGTTGCTCCCAGCTACAAAAACCTAATACGACTATCTATTCTGTGGCGCACAGCCACAAAATACGAATTGACGCGGTTATCGACTCTTTGCCTTGCAGCTACAGAGAACAGTTCATACGGCTATCAAATCTGTTGCTCCCAGCTACAAAAACCTAATACGACAATCTATTCTGTGGCGCACAGCCACAAAAGACGAATTAACGCGGTTATTGACTCTTTGCCTCGCAGTTACAGAGAACATTTCATACGGCTATCAAATCTGTTGCTCCCAGCTACAAAAACCTAATACGACAATCTATTCTGTGGCGCACAGCCACAAAGACGAATTAACGCGGTTATTGACATTTTGACTTGCAGCTACAAAAAAAAATCATACGGCTATCAAGTCTGTTGCTTCCAACTACAAAAACATAATACGACTTTATATTCTGTGGCGCACAGCCACAAAATACAAATTAACGCGGTTATTGACTCTTTGCCTTGCAGTTACAGAGAACATTTCATACGGCTATCAAATCTGTTGCTCCCAGCTACAAAACCTAATACGACTTTATATTCTGTGGCGCACAGCCACAAAAGACAAATTAACGCGGTTATTACCTCTTTGCCTTGCAGCTACAGAAAAAGTTTATACGGCTATCAAGTCTGTTGCTCCCAGCTACAAAAACCTGATACGACAATCTATTCTGTGGCGCACAGCCACAAAAGACAAATTAACGCGGTTATTACCTCTTTGCCTTGCAGCTACAAAAAAAGTTCATACGGCTATCAAGTCTGTTGCTCCCAGCTACAAAAACCTAATACGACTTTATATTCTGTGGCGCACAGCCACAAAAGACAAATTAACGCGGTTATTGACTCTTTGCCGTGCAGCTACAGGAAAAAGGTTATACGGCTATCAAGTATGTTGCTCCCAGCTACAAAAACCTAATACGACTATCTATTCTGTGGCGCACAGCCACAAAATACGAATTAACGCGGTTATCGACTCTTTGCCTTGCAGCTACAGAGAACAGTTCATACGGCTATCAAATCTGTTGCTCCCAGCTACAAAAACCTAATACGACAATCTATTCTGTGGCGCACAGCCACAAAATACGAATTATCGCGGTTATCGACTTGTTGGCTTGCAGCTACAGAGAAAAGTTCATACGGCTATCAAGTCTGTTGCTCCCAGCTACAAAAACCTGATACGACAATCTATTCTGTGGCGCACAGCCACAAAAGACAAATTAACGCGGTTATTACCTCTTTGCCTTGCAGCTACAGAAAAAAATTCATACGGCTATCAAGTCTGTTGCTCCCAGCTACGAAAACCTAATACGACTTTATATTCTGTGGCGCACAGCCACAAAAGACAAATTAACGCGGTTATTGACTCTTTGCCGTGCAGCTACAGGAAAAGGTTATACGGCTATCAAGTATGTTGCTCCCAGCTACAAAAACCTAATACGACTATATATTCTGTGGCGCACAGTCACAAAATACGAATTAACGCGGTTATCGACTCTTTGCCTTGCAGCTACAGAGAACAGATCATACGGCCATCAAGTCTGTTGCTCCCAGCTACAAAAACCTAATACGACTATATATTCTGTGGCGCACAGCCACAAAAGACGAATTAACGCGGTTATTGACTCTTTGCCTCGCAGTTACAGAGAATATTTCATACGGCTATCAAATCTGTTGCTCCCAGCTACAAAAACCTAATACGACAATCTATTCTGTGGCGCACAGCCACAAAGACGAATTAACGCGGTTATTGACATTTTGACTTGCAGCTACAAAAAAAAATCATACGGCTATCAAGTCTGTTGCTTCCAACTACAGAAACATAATACGACAATCTATTCTGTGGCGCACAGCCACAAAACACGAAATATCGCGGTTATCGACTTGTTGGCTTGCAGCTACAGAGAAAAGTTCATACGGCTATCAAGTCTGTTGCTCCCAGCTACAAAAACCTGATACGACAATCTATTCTGTGGCGCACAGCCACAAAAGACAAATTAACGCGGTTATTACCTCTTTGCCTTGCAGCTACAGAAAAAAGGTTATACGGCTATCAAGTATGTTGCTCCCAGCTACAAAAACCTAATACGACTATCTATTCTGTGGCGCACAGCCACAAAATACGAATTGACGCGGTTATCGACTCTTTGCCTTGCAGCTACAGAGAACAGTTCATACGGCTATCAAATCTGTTGCTCCCAGCTACAAAAACCTAATACGACAATCTATTCTGTGGCGCACAGCCACAAAAGACGAATTAACGCGGTTATTGACTCTTTGCCTCGCAGTTACAGAGAACATTTCATACGGCTATCAAATCTGTTGCTCCCAGCTACAAAAACCTAATACGACAATCAATTCTGTGGCGCACAGCCACAAAGACGAATTAACGCGGTTATTGACATTTTGACTTGCAGCTACAAAAAAAAATCATACGGCTATCAAGTCTGTTGCTTCCAACTACAGAAACATAATACGACAATCTATTCTGTGGCGCACAGCCACAAAACACGAAATATCGCGGTTATCGACTTGTTGGCTTGCAGCTACAGAGAAAAGTTCATACGGCTATCAAGTCTGTTGCTCCCAGCTACAAAAACCTGATACGACAATCTATTCTGTGGCGCACAGCCACAAAAGACAAATTAACGCGGTTATTACCTCTTTGCCTTGCAGCTACAGAAAAAAGGTTATACGGCTATCAAGTATGTTGCTCCCAGCTACAAAAACCTAATACGACTATCTATTCTGTGGCGCACAGCCACAAAATACGAATTGACGCGGTTATCGACTCTTTGCCTTGCAGCTACAGAGAACAGTTCATACGGCTATCAAATCTGTTGCTCCCAGCTACAAAAACCTAATACGACAATCTATTCTGTGGCGCACAGCCACAAAAGACGAATTAACGCGGTTATTGACTCTTTGCCTCGCAGTTACAGAGAACATTTCATACGGCTATCAAATCTGTTGCTCCCAGCTACAAAAACCTAATACGACAATCTATTCTGTGGCGCACAGCCACAAAGACGAATTAACGCGGTTATTGACATTTTGACTTGCAGCTACAAAAAAAAAATCATACGGCTATCAAGTCTGTTGCTTCCAACTACAAAAACATAATACGACTTTATATTCTGTGGCGCACAGCCACAAAATACAAATTAACGCGGTTATTGACTCTTTGCCTTGCAGTTACAGAGAACATTTCATACGGCTATCAAATCTGTTGCTCCCAGCTACAAAAACCTAATACGACTTTATATTCTGTGGCGCACAGCCACAAAAAACAAATTAACGCGGTTATTACCTCTTTGCCTTGCAGCTACAGAAAAAAGTTTATACGGCTATCAAGTCTGTTGCTCCCAGCTACAAAAACCTGATACGACAATCTATTCTGTGGCGCACAGCCACAAAAGACAAATTAACGCGGTTATTACCTCTTTGCCTTGCAGCTACAAAAAAAGTTCATACGGCTATCAAGTCTGTTGCTCCCAGCTACAAAAACCTAATACGACTTTATATTCTGTGGCGCACAGCCACAAAAGACAAATTAACGCGGTTATTGACTCTTTGCCGTGCAGCTACAGGAAAAAGGTTATACGGCTATCAAGTATGTTGCTCCCAGCTACAAAAACCTAATACGACTATCTATTCTGTGGCGCACAGCCACAAAATACGAATTAACGCGGTTATCGACTCTTTGCCTTGCAGCTACAGAGAACAGTTCATACGGCTATCAAATCTGTTGCTCCCAGCTTCAAAAACCTAATACGACAATCTATTCTGTGGCGCACAGCCACAAAATACGAATTATCGCGGTTATCGACTTGTTGGCTTGCAGCTACAGAGAAAAGTTCATACGGCTATCAAGTCTGTTGCTCCCAGCTACAAAAACCTGATACGACAATCTATTCTGTGGCGCACAGCCACAAAAGACAAATTAACGCGGTTATTACCTCTTTGCCTTGCAGCTACAGAAAAAAATTCATACGGCTATCAAGTCTGTTGCTCCCAGCTACGAAAACCTAATACGACTTTATATTCTGTGGCGCACAGCCACAAAAGACAAATTAACGCGGTTATTGACTCTTTGCCGTGCAGCTACAGGAAAAAGGTTATACGGCTATCAAGTATGTTGCTCCCAGCTAAAAAAACCTAATACGACTATCTATTCTGTGGCGCACAGTCACAAAATACGAATTAACGCGGTTATCGACTCTTTGCCTTGCAGCTACAGAGAACAGATCATACGGCCATCAAGTCTGTTGCTCCCAGCTACAAAAACCTAATACGACTATATATTCTGTGGCGCACAGCCACAAAAGACGAATTAACGCGGTTATTGACTCTTTGCCTCGCAGTTACAGAGAATATTTCATACGGCTATCAAATCTGTTGCTCCCAGCTACAAAAACCTAATACGACAATCTATTCTGTGGCGCACAGCCACAAAGACGAATTAACGCGGTTATTGACATTTTGACTTGCAGCTACAAAAAAAAATCATACGGCTATCAAGTCTGTTGCTTCCAACTACAGAAACATAATACGACAATCTATTCTGTGGCGCACAGCCACAAAACACGAAATATCGCGGTTATCGACTTGTTGGCTTGCAGCTACAGAGAAAAGTTCATACGGCTATCAAGTCTGTTGCTCCCAGCTACAAAAACCTGATACGACAATCTATTCTGTGGCGCACAGCCACAAAAGACAAATTAACGCGGTTATTACCTCTTTGCCTTGCAGCTACAGAAAAAAGGTTATACGGCTATCAAGTATGTTGCTCCCAGCTACAAAAACCTAATACGACTATCTATTCTGTGGCGCACAGCCACAAAATACGAATTGACGCGGTTATCGACTCTTTGCCTTGCAGCTACAGAGAACAGTTCATACGACTATCAAATCTGTTGCTCCCAGCTACAAAAACCTAATACGACAATCTATTCTGTGGCGCGAGCCACAAAATACAAATTATCGCGGTTATCGACTTGTTGGCTTGCAGCTACAGAGAAAAGTTCATACGGCTATCAAGTCTGTTGCTCCCAGCTACAAAAACCTTAATCGTATTATGTTTTTGTAGTTGGAAGCAACAGACTTGATAGCCGTATGATTTTTTTTTGTAGCTGCAAAACATAATACGATTAACGCGGTTATCGACTGTTTGCTTTGCAGCTACAGAAAAAAGTTAATACGGCTATCAAGTATGTTGTTCCCAGCTACAAAAACCTGATACGACAATATATCCTGTGGCGCAAAGCCACAAAATACGAATTAACGCGGTTATTGACATTTTGACTTGCAGCTACAAAAAAAAATCATACGGCTATCAAGTCTGTTGCTTCCAACTACAAAAACCTAATACGACTTTATATTCTGTGGCGCACAGCCACAAAAGACAAATTAACGCGGTTATTACCTCTTTGCCTTGCAGCTACATAAAAAAGTTCATACGGCTATCAAGTCTGTTGCTCCCAGCTACAAAAACCTAATACGACTTTATATTCTGTGGCGCACAGCCACAAAAGACAAATTAACGCGGTTATTGACTCTTTGCCGTGCAGCTACAGAAAAAAGTTTATACGGCTATCAAGTATGTTGCTCCCAGCTATAAAAACCTAATACGACTATCTATTCTGTGGCGCACAGCCACAAAATACGAATTAACGCGGTTATCGACTCTTTGCCTTGCAGCTACAGAGAACAGTTCATACGGCTATCAAGTATGTTGCTCATGGCTACAAAAACCTAATACGACTTCATATTCTGTGGCGCACAGCCACAAAAGACAAATTAACGTGGTTATTGACTCTTTGCCTTGCAGCTACAGAAAAAAGTTTATACGGCTCTCAAGTATGCTCCCAGCTACAAAAACCTAATACGACAATCTATTCTGTGGCGCACAGCCACAAAATACAAATAAACGCGGTTATCGACTCTTTGCCTTGCAGCTACAGATAACAGTTCATACGGCCATCAAATATGTTGCTCCCAGCTACAAAAACCTAATACGACAATCTATTCTGTGGCGCACAGCCACAAAATACGAATTAACGCGGTTATCGACTTTTTGCCTTGCAGCTACAGAGAACAGTTCATACGGCTATCAGGTCTGTTGCTCATGGCTACAAAAACCTAATACGACTTTATATTCTGTGGCGCACAGCCACAAAAGACAAATTAACGAGGTTATTGACTCTTTGCCTTGCAGCTACAGAAAAAAATTCATACGGCTATCAAGTATGTTGCTCCCAGCTAGAAAAACCCAATACAACTATCTATTCTGTGGCACACAGCCACAAAATACGAATTAACGCGGTTATCGACTCTTTGCCTTGCAGCTACAGAAAAAAGTTTATACGGCTATCAAGTCTGTTGCTCATGGCTACAAAAACCTAATACGACTTTATATTCTGTGGCGCACAGCCACAAAAGACAAATTAACGCGGTTATTACCTCTTTGCCTTGCAGCTACAGAAAAAAATTCATACGGCTATCACGTCTGTTGCTCCCAGCTACAAAAACCTAATACGACTTTATATTCTGTGGCGCACAGCCACAAAAGACAAATTAACGCGGTTATTGACTCTTTGCCGTGCAGCTACAGAAAAAAGTTTATACGGCTATCAAGTATGTTGCTCCCAGCTACAAAAACCTAATACGACTATCTATTCTGTGGCGCACAGCCACAAAATAAGAATTAACGCGGTTATCGACTGTTTGCTTTGCAGCTACAGAAAAAAGTTAATACGGCTATCAAGTCGGTTGCTCCCAGCTACAAAAACCTAATACGACAATCTATTCTGTGGTGCACAACCACAAAGTACTAATTAACGCGGTTATTGACTCTGTGGCTTGCAGCTACAGAAAAAAGCTTATACGGCTATCAAGTGTGTTGCTCACAGCTACAAGAACTTAATACGACTATATATTCTGTGGCGCACAGCCACAAAAGACAAATTAACTCGGTTATTACCTCTTTGCCTTGCAGCTACGGAAAAAAAGTTTATACGGCTATCAAGTCTGTTGCTCCCAGCTACAAAAACGTAATACGACTTCATATTCTGTGGCGCACAGCCACAAAAGACAAATAAACGCGGTTATTGACTCTTTGCCGTGCAGCTACAGAAAAAAGTTCATACGGCTATCAAGTATGTTGCTCCCAGCTACAAAAACCTAATACGACTATCTATTCTGTGGCGCACAGCCACAAAATACGAATTAACGCGGTTATCGACTTTTTGCCTTGCAGCTACAGAAAAAAGTTTATACGGCTATCAAGTCTGTTGCTCCCAGCTACAAAAACCTAATACGATTATCTATTCTGTGGCGCACAGCCACGAAATACGAATTAACGCGGTTATCGACTCTTCGGCTTGCAGTTACAGAAAAAATAATAATACGGCTATCAAGTCTGTTGCTCCCAACTACAAAAACCTAATACGACTTTATGTTTTGTGGCGCACAGCCACAAAAGACAGATTAACGCGGTTATTGACTCTTTGCCTTGCAGCTACAGAAAAAAGTTTATACGGCTCTCAAGTATGCTCCCAGCTACAAAAACCTAATACGACAATCTATTCTGTGGCGCACAGCCACAAAATACAAATTAACGCGGTTATCGACTCTTTGCCTTGCAGCTACAGATATCAGTTCATACGGCTATCAAATATGTTGCTCCCAGCTACAAAAACCTAATACGACAATCTATTCTGTGGCGCACAGCCACAAAATACGAATTAACGCGGTTATCGACTTTTTGCCTTGCAGCTACAGAGAACAGTTCATACGGCTATCAGGTCTGTTGCTCATGGCTACAAAAACCTAATACGACTTTATATTCTGTGGCGCACAGCCACAAAAGACAAATTAACGCGGTTATTGACTCTTTGCCTGGCAGCTACAGAAAAAAATTTATACGGCTATCAAGTATGTTGCTCCCAGCTAGAAAAACCCAATACAACTATCTATTCTGTGGCACACAGCCACAAAATACGAATTAACGCGGTTATCGACTCTTTGCCTTGCAGCTACAGAAAAAAGTTTATACGGCTATCAAGTCTGTTGCTCATGGCTACAAAAACCTAATACGACTTTATATTCTGTGGCGCACAGCCACAAAAGACAAATTAACGCGGTAATTACCTCTTTGCCTTGCAGCTACAGAAAAAAATTCATACGGCTATCACGTCTGTTGCTCCCAGCTACAAAAACCTAATACGACTTTATATTCTGTGGCGCACAGCCACAAAAGACAAATTAACGCGGTTATTGACTCTTTGCCGTGCAGCTACAGAAAAAAGTTTATACGGCTATCAAGTATGTTGCTCCCAGCTACAAAAACCTAATACGACTATCTATTCTGTGGCGCACAGCCACAAAATAAGAATTAACGCGGTTATCGACTGTTTGCTTTGCAGCTACAGAAAAAATTTAATACGGCTATCAAGTCGGTTGCTCCCAGCTACAAAAACCTAATACGACAATCTATTCTGTGGTGCACAACCACAAAGTACTAATTAACGCGGTTATTGACTCTGTGGCTTGCAGCTACAGAAAAAAGCTTATACGGCTACCAAGTGTGTTGCTCACAGCTACAAGAACTTAATACCGACTATATATTCTGTGGCGCACAGCCACAAAAGACAAATTAACTCGGTTATTACCTCTTTGCCTTGCAGCTACGGAAAAAAAGTTTATACGGCTATCAAGTCTGTTGCTCCCAGCTACAAAAACGTAATACGACTTCATATTCTGTGGCGCACAGCCACAAAAGACAAATAAACGCGGTTATTGACTCTTTGCCGTGCAGCTACAGAAAAAAGTTTATACGGCTATCAAGTATGTTGCTCCCAGCTACAAAAACCTAATACGACTATCTATTCTGTGGCGCACAGCCACAAAATACGAATTAACGCGGTTATCGACTTTTTGCCTTGCAGCTACAGAAAAAAAGTTTATACGGCTATCAAGTCTGTTGCTCCCAGCTACAAAAACCTAATACGATTATCTATTCTGTGGCGCACAGCCAAAAAATACGAACTAACGCGGTTATCGACTCTTTGGCTTGCAGTTACAGAAAAAAAAAATACGGCTATCAAGTCTGTTGCTCCCAACTACAAAAACCTAATACGACTTTATGTTTTGTGGCGCACAGCCACAAAAGACAGATTAACGCGGTTATTGACTCTTTGTTTTGCAGCTACAGAAAAAAGTTTATACGGCTATCAAGTATGTTGCTCCCAGCTAGAAAAACCCAATACAACTATCTATTCTGTGGCACACAGCCACAAAATACGAATAAACGCGGTTATCGACTCTTTGCCTTGCAGCTACAGAAAAAAAAGTTTATACGGCTATCAAGTCTGTTGCTCCCAGCTAGGAAAACCCAATACAACTATCTATTCTGTGGTGCACAGCCACAAAAGACAAATTAACGCGGTTATTACCTCTTTGCCTTGCAGCTACGGAAAAAAGTTTATACGGCTATCAAGTCTGTTGCTCCCAGCTACAAAAACGTAATACGACTTCATATTCTGTGGCGCACAGCCACAAAAGACAAATTAACGCGGTTATTGACTCTTTGCCGTGCAGCTACAGAAAAAAAGTTTATACGGCTATCAAGTATGTTGCTCCCAGCTACAAAAACCTAATACGACTATCTATTCTGTGGCGCACAGCCACAAAATACGAATCAACGCGGTTATCGACTGTTTGCAGCTACAGAAAAAAGTTAATACGGCTATCAAGTCTTTTGCTCCCAGCTACAAAAACCTGATACGACAATCTATTCTGTGGCGTACAGCCACAAAATACGAATTAACGCGGTTATCGACTCGTTGCCTTGCAGCTACAGAGAGCATTTCATACGGCTATCTAATCTGTTGCTCCCAGCTACAAAAACCTAATACGACAATCTATTCTGTGGCGCACAGCCACAAAATACGAATAAACGCGGTAATCGACTCGTTGGCTTGCAGTTACAGAGAAAAGTTCATACGGCTATCAAGTCTGTTGCTCCCAGCTACAAAGACCTAACACGACTATATATTCTGTGGCGCACAGCCACAAAAGACGAATTAACGCGGTTATTGACTCTTTGCCTTGCAGCTACAGAAAAAAAAATATACGGCTATCAAGTCTTTGCTCCCAAGAACAGTTCATACGGTTATCAAATCTGTTGCTTCCAGCTACAAAAACTCAATACGACTATCTCTTCTGTGGCGCACAGCCACGAAATACGAATTAACGCGGCTATCGACTCTTTGGCTTGCAGCTACAGAAAAAAAGTTTACACGGCTATCAGGTCTGTTGCTCCCAGCTACAAAAACCTAATACGACAATCTATTCTGTGGCACACAGCCACAAAATACGAATTAACGCGGTTATTGACTCTTTGCCGTGCAGCTACAGAAAAAAGTTTATATGGCTATCAAGTATGTTGTTCCCAGCTAGAAAAACCCAATACAACTATCTATTCTGTGGCACACAGCCACAAAATACGATATAACGCGGTTATCGACTCTTTGCCTTGCAGCTACAGAAAAAAGTTTATACGGCTATCAAGTCTGTTGCTCATGGCTACAAAAACCTAATACGACTTTATATCCTGTGGCGCACAGCCACAAAAGACAAATAAACGCGGTTATTGACTCTTTGCCGTGCAGCTACAGAAAAAAGTTTATACGGCTATCAAGTATGTTGCTCCCAGCTACAAAAACCTAATACGACTATCTATTCTGTGGCGCACAGCCACAAAATACGAATTAACGCGGTTATCGACTTTTTGCCTTGCAGCTACAGAAAAACGTTTATACGGCTATCAAGTCTGTTGCTCCCAGCTACAAAAACCTAATACGATTATCTATTCTGTGGCGCACAGCCAAAAAATACGAACTAACGCGGTTATCGACTCTTTGGCTTGCAGTTACAGAAAAAAAAATAATACGGCTATCAAGTCTGTTGCTCCCAACTACAAAAACCTAATACGACTTTATGTTTTGTGGCGCACAGCCACAAAAGACAGATTAACGCGGTTATTGACTCTTTGTTTTGCAGCTACAGAAAAAAGTTTATACGGCTATCAAGTATGTTGCTCCCAGCTAGAAAAACCCAATACAACTATCTATTCTGTGGCACACAGCCACAAAATACGAATAAACGCGGTTATCGACTCTTTGCCTTGCAGCTACAGAAAAAAAAGTTTATACGGCTATCAAGTCTGTTGCTCCCAGCTAGGAAAACCCAATACAACTATATATTCTGTGGTGCACAGCCACAAAAGACAAATTAACGCGGTTATTACCTCTTTGCCTTGCAGCTACGGAAAAAAGTTTATACGGCTATCAAGTCTGTTGCTCCCAGCTACAAAAACGTAATACGACTTCATATTCTGTGGCGCACAGCCACAAAAGACAAATTAACGCGGTTATTGACTCTTTGCCGTGCAGCTACAGAAAAAAGTTTATACGGCTATCAAGTATGTTGCTCCCAGCTACAAAAACCTAATACGACTATCTATTCTGTGGCGCACAGCCACAAAATACGAATCAACGCGGTTATCGACTGTTTGCAGCTACAGAAAAAAGTTAATACGGCTATCAAGTCTTTTGCTCCCAGCTACAAAAACCTGATACGACAATCTATTATGTGGCGTACAGCCACAAAATACGAATTAACGCGGTTATCGACTCGTTGCCTTGCAGCTACAGAGAGCATTTCATACGGCTATCTAATCTGTTGCTCCCAGCTACAAAAACCTAATACGACAATCTATTCTGTGGCGCACAGCCACAAAATACGAATAAACGCGGTAATCGACTCGTTGGCTTGCAGTTACAGAGAAAAGTTCATACGGCTATCAAGTCTGTTGCTCCCAGCTACAAAGACCTAACACGACTATATATTCTGTGGCGCACAGCCACAAAAGACGAATTAACGCGGTTATTGACTCTTTGCCTTGCAGCTACAGAAAAAAAATATACGGCTATCAAGTCTTTGCTCCCAAGAACAGTTCATACGGTTATCAAATCTGTTGCTTCCAGCTACAAAAACTCAATACGACTATCTCTTCTGTGGCGCACAGCCACGAAATACGAATTAACGCGGCTATCGACTCTTTGGCTTGCAGCTACAGAAAAAAAGTTTACACGGCTATCAGGTCTGTTGCTCCCAGCTACAAAAACCTAATACGACAATCTATTCTGTGGCACACAGCCACAAAATACGAATTAACGCGGTTATTGACTCTTTGCCGTGCAGCTACAGAAAAAAGTTTATATGGCTATCAAGTATGTTGTTCCCAGCTAGAAAAACCCAATACAACTATCTATTCTGTGGCACACAGCCACAAAATACGATATAACGCGGTTATCGACTCTTTGCCTTGCAGCTACAGAAAAAAGTTTATACGGCTATCAAGTCTGTTGCTCATGGCTACAAAAACCTAATACGACTTTATATCCTGTGGCGCACAGCCACAAAAGACAAATAAACGCGGTTATTGACTCTTTGCCGTGCAGCTACAGAAAAAAGTTTATACGGCTATCAAGTATGTTGCTCCCAGCTACAAAAACCTAATACGACTATCTATTCTGTGGCGCACAGCCACAAAATACGAATTAACGCGGTTATCGACTTTTTGCCTTGCAGCTACAGAAAAACGTTTATACGGCTATCAAGTCTGTTGCTCCCAGCTACAAAAACCTAATACGATTATCTATTCTGTGGCGCACAGCCAAAAAATACGAACTAACGCGGTTATCGACTCTTTGGCTTGCAGTTACAGAAAAAAAAATAATACGGCTATCAAGTCTGTTGCTCCCAACTACAAAAACCTAATACGACTTTATGTTTTGTGGCGCACAGCCACAAAAGACAGATTAACGCGGTTATTGACTCTTTGTTTTGCAGCTACAGAAAAAAGTTTATACGGCTATCAAGTATGTTGCTCCCAGCTAGAAAAACCCAATACAACTATCTATTCTGTGGCACACAGCCACAAAATACGAATAAACGCGGTTATCGACTCTTTGCCTTGCAGCTACAGAAAAAAAAGTTTATACGGCTATCAAGTCTGTTGCTCCCAGCTAGGAAAACCCAATACAACTATATATTCTGTGGTGCACAGCCACAAAAGACAAATTAACGCGGTTATTACCTCTTTGCCTTGCAGCTACGGAAAAAAGTTTATACGGCTATCAAGTCTGTTGCTCCCAGCTACAAAAACGTAATACGACTTCATATTCTGTGGCGCACAGCCACAAAAGACAAATTAACGCGGTTATTGACTCTTTGCCGTGCAGCTACAGAAAAAAGTTTATACGGCTATCAAGTATGTTGCTCCCAGCTACAAAAACCTAATACGACTATCTATTCTGTGGCGCACAGCCACAAAATACGAATCAACGCGGTTATCGACTGTTTGCAGCTACAGAAAAAAGTTAATACGGCTATCAAGTCTTTTGCTCCCAGCTACAAAAACCTGATACGACAATCTATTCTGTGGCGTACAGCCACAAAATACGAATTAACGCGGTTATCGACTCGTTGCCTTGCAGCTACAGAGAGCATTTCATACGGCTATCTAATCTGTTGCTCCCAGCTACAAAAACCTAATACGACAATCTATTCTGTGGCGCACAGCCACAAAATACGAATAAACGCGGTAATCGACTCGTTGGCTTGCAGTTACAGAGAAAAGTTCATACGGCTATCAAGTCTGTTGCTCCCAGCTACAAAGACCTAACACGACTATATATTCTGTGGCGCACAGCCACAAAAGACGAATTAACGCGGTTATTGACTCTTTGCCTTGCAGCTACAGAAAAAAAATATACGGCTATCAAGTCTTTGCTCCCAAGAACAGTTCATACGGTTATCAAATCTGTTGCTCCTACAAAAACTCAATACGACTATCTCTTCTGTGGCGCACAGCCACGAAATACGAATTAACGCGGCTATCGACTCTTTGGCTTGCAGCTACAGAAAAAAAGTTTACACGGTTATCAGGTCTGTTGCTCCCAGCTACAAAAACCTAATACGACAATCTATTCTGTGGCACACAGCCACAAAATACGAATTAACGCGGTTATTGACTCTTTGCCGTGCAGCTACAGAAAAAAGTTTATATGGCTATCAAGTATGTTGTTCCCAGCTAGAAAAACCCAATACAACTATCTATTCTGTGGCACACAGCCACAAAATACGATATAACGCGGTTATCGACTCTTTGCCTTGCAGCTACAGAAAAAAAAGTTTATACGGCTATCAAGTCTGTTGCTCCCAGCTAGGAAAACCCAATACAACTATCTATTCTGTGGTGCACAGCCACAAAAGACAAATTAACGCGGTTATTACCTCTTTGCCTTGCAGCTACGGAAAAAAGTTTATACGGCTATCAAGTCTGTTGCTCCCAGCTACAAAAACGTAATACGACTTCATATTCTGTGGCGCACAGCCACAAAAGACAAATTAACGCGGTTATTGACTCTTTGCCGTGCAGCTACAGAAAAAAGTTTATACGGCTATCAAGTATGTTGCTCCCAGCTACAAAAACCTAATACGACTATCTATTCTGTGGCGCACAGCCACAAAATACGAATCAACGCGGTTATCGACTGTTTGCAGCTACAGAAAAAAGTTAATACGGCTATCAAGTATGTTGCTCCCAGCTACAAAAACCTGATACGACAATCTATTCTGTGGCGTACAGCCACAAAATACGAATTAACGCGGTTATCGACTCGTTGCCTTGCAGCTACAGAGAGCATTTCATACGGCTATCTAATCTGTTGCTCCCAGCTACAAAAACCTAATACGACAATCTATTCTGTGGCGCACAGCCACAAAATACGAATAAACGCGGTAATCGACTCGTTGGCTTGCAGTTACAGAGAAAAGTTCATACGGCTATCAAGTCTGTTGCTCCCAGCTACAAAGACCTAACACGACTATATATTCTGTGGCGCACAGCCACAAAAGACGAATTAACGCGGTTATTGACTCTTTGCCTTGCAGCTACAGAAAAAAATATACGGCTATCAAGTCTTTGCTCCCAAGAACAGTTCATACGGTTATCAAATCTGTTGCTCCTACAAAAACTCAATACGACTATCTCTTCTGTGGCGCACAGCCACGAAATACGAATTAACGCGGCTATCGACTCTTTGGCTTGCAGCTACAGAAAAAAAGTTTACACGGTTATCAGGTCTGTTGCTCCCAGCTACAAAAACCTAATACGACAATCTATTCTGTGGCACACAGCCACAAAATACGAATTAACGCGGTTATTGACTCTTTGCCGTGCAGCTACAGAAAAAAGTTTATATGGCTATCAAGTATGTTGTTCCCAGCTAGAAAAACCCAATACAACTATCTATTCTGTGGCACACAGCCACAAAATACGATATAACGCGGTTATCGACTCTTTGCCTTGCAGCTACAGAAAAAAAAGTTTATACGGCTATCAAGTCTGTTGCTCCCAGCTAGGAAAACCCAATACAACTATCTATTCTGTGGTGCACAGCCACAAAAGACAAATTAACGCGGTTATTACCTCTTTGCCTTGCAGCTACGGAAAAAAGTTTATACGGCTATCAAGTCTGTTGCTCCCAGCTACAAAAACGTAATACGACTTCATATTCTGTGGCGCACAGCCACAAAAGACAAATTAACGCGGTTATTGACTCTTTGCCGTGCAGCTACAGAAAAAAGTTTATACGGCTATCAAGTATGTTGCTCCCAGCTACAAAAACCTAATACGACTATCTATTCTGTGGCGCACAGCCACAAAATACGAATCAACGCGGTTATCGACTGTTTGCAGCTACAGAAAAAAGTTAATACGGCTATCAAGTATGTTGCTCCCAGCTACAAAAACCTGATACGACAATCTATTCTGTGGCGTACAGCCACAAAATACGAATTAACGCGGTTATCGACTCGTTGCCTTGCAGCTACAGAGAGCATTTCATACGGCTATCTAATCTGTTGCTCCCAGCTACAAAAACCTAATACGACAATCTATTCTGTGGCGCACAGCCACAAAATACGAATAAACGCGGTAATCGACTCGTTGGCTTGCAGTTACAGAGAAAAGTTCATACGGCTATCAAGTCTGTTGCTCCCAGCTACAAAGACCTAACACGACTATATATTCTGTGGCGCACAGCCACAAAAGACGAATTAACGCGGTTATTGACTCTTTGCCTTGCAGCTACAGAAAAAAATATACGGCTATCAAGTCTTTGCTCCCAAGAACAGTTCATACGGTTATCAAATCTGTTGCTCCTACAAAAACTCAATACGACTATCTCTTCTGTGGCGCACAGCCACGAAATACGAATTAACGCGGCTATCGACTCTTTGGCTTGCAGCTACAGAAAAAAAGTTTACACGGTTATCAGGTCTGTTGCTCCCAGCTACAAAAACCTAATACGACAATCTATTCTGTGGCACACAGCCACAAAATACGAATTAACGCGGTTATTGACTCTTTGCCGTGCAGCTACAGAAAAAAGTTTATATGGCTATCAAGTATGTTGTTCCCAGCTAGAAAAACCCAATACAACTATCTATTCTGTGGCACACAGCCACAAAATACGATATAACGCGGTTATCGACTCTTTGCCTTGCAGCTACAGAAAAAAGTTTATACGGCTATCAAGTCTGTTGCTCATGGCTACAAAAACCTAATACGACTTTATATCCTGTGGCGCACAGCCACAAAAGACAAATTAACGCGGTTATTACCTCTTTGCCTTGCAGCTACAGAAAAAAATCATACGGCTATCAAGTCTGTTGCTTCCAACTACAAGAACATAATACGACTTTATATTCTGTGGCGCACAGCCACAAAATACAAATTAACGCGGTTATTGACTCTTTGCCTTGCAGTTACAGAGAACATTTCATACGGCTATCAAATCTGTTGCTCCCAGCTACAAAAACCTAATACGACTTTATATTCTGTGGCGCACAGCCACAAAAGACAAATTAACGCGGTTATTACCTCTTTGCCTTGCAGCTACAGAAAAAAAGTTTATACGGCTATCAAGTCTGTTGCTCCCAGCTACAAAAACCTAATACGACTTTATATTCTGTGGCGCACAGCCACAAAAGACAAATTAACGCGGTTATTGACTCTTTGCCGTGCAGCTACAGAAAAAAGTTTATATGGCTATCAAGTATGTTGCTCCCAGCTAGAAAAACCTAATACGACAATCTATTCTGTGGCGCACAGCCACAAAATACAAATTATCGCGGTTATCGACTTGTTGGCTTGCAGCTACAGAGAAAAGTTCATACGGCTATCAAGTCTGTTGCTCCCAGCTACAAAAACCTGATACGACAATCTATTCTGTGGCGCACAGCCACAAAGACGAATTAACGCGGTTATTGACATTTTGACTTGCAGCTACAAAAAAAATCATACGGCTATCAAGTCTGTTGCTTCCAACTACAGAAACATAATACGACAATCTATTCTGTGGCGCACAGCCACAAAACACGAAATATCGCGGTTATCGACTTGTTGGCTTGCAGCTACAGAGAAAAGTTTATACGGCTATCAAGTCTGTTGCTCCCAGCTACAAAAACCTGATACGACAATCTATTCTGTGGCGCACAGCCACAAAAGACAAATTAACGCGGTTATTACCTCTTTGCCTTGCAGCTACAGAAAAAAGTTCATACGGCTATCAAATCTGTTGCTCCCAGCTACAAAAACCTAATACGACAATCTATTCTGTGGCACACAGCCACAAAATACGATATAACGCGGTTATCGACTCTTTGCCTTGCAGCTACAGAAAAAAGTTTATACGGCTATCAAGTCTGTTGCTCATGGCTACAAAAACCTAATACGACTTTATATCCTGTGGCGCACAGCCACAAAAGACAAATTAACGCGGTTATTACATCTTTGCCTTGCAGCTACAGAAAAAAGTTCATACGGCTATCAAGTCTGTTGCTCCCAGCTACAAAAACCTGATACGACAATCTATTCTGTGGCGCACAGCCACAAAGACGAATTAACGCGGTTATTGACATTTTGACTTGCAGCTACAAAAAAAAAATCATACGGCTATCAAGTCTGTTGCTTCCAACTACAAAAACATAATACGACTTTATATTCTGTGGCGCACAGCCACAAAATACAAATTAACGCGGTTATTGACTCTTTGCCTTGCAGTTACAGAGAACATTTCATACGGCTATCAAATCTGTTGCTCCCAGCTACAAAAACCTAATACGACTTTATATTCTGTGGCGCACAGCCACAAAAGAAAAATTAACGCGGTTATTACCTCTTTGCCTTGCAGCTACAGAAAAAAGTTTATACGGCTATCAAGTCTGTTGCTCCCAGCTACAAAAACCTAATACGACTTTATATTCTGTGGCGCACAGCCACAAAAGACAAATTAACGCGGTTATTGACTCTTTGCCGTGCAGCTACAGAAAAAAGTTTATATGGCTATCAAGTATGTTGCTCCCAGCTAGAAAAACCCAATACAACTATCTATTCTGTGGCACACAGCCACAAAATACGATATAACGCGGTTATCGACTCTTTGCCTTGCAGCTACAGAAAAAAGTTTATACGGCTATCAAGTCTGTTGCTCATGGCTACACAAACCTAATACGACTTTATATCCTGTGGCGCACAGCCACAAAAGACAAATTAACGCGGTTATTACCTCTTTGCCTTGCAGCTACAGAAAAAAGTTCATACGGCTATCAAGTCTGTTGCTCCCAGCTACAAAAACCTGATACGACAATCTATTCTGTGGCGCACAGCCACAAAAGACAAATTAACGCGGTTATTGACTCTTTGCCGTGCAGCTACAGAAAAAAGTTTATATGGCTATCAAGTATGTTGCTCCCAGCTAGAAAAACCCAATACAACTATCTATTCTGTGGCACACAGCCACAAAATACGATATAACGCGGTTATCGACTCTTTGCCTTGCAGCTACAGAAAAAAGTTCATACGGCTATCAAGTCTGTTGCTCCCAGCTACAAAAACCTAATACGACTTTATATTCTGTGGCGCACAGCCACAAACGACAAATTAACGCGGTTATTGACTCTTTGCCGTGCAGCTACAGAAAAAAGTTTATATGGCTATCAAGTATGTTGTTCCCAGCTAGAAAAACCCAATACAACTATCTATTCTGTGGCACACAGCCACAGAATACGATATAACGCGGTTATCGACTCTTTGCCTTGCAGCTACAGAAAAAAGTTTATACGGCTATCAAGTCTGTTGCTCATGGCTACAAAAACCTAATACGACTTTATATCCTGTGGCGCACAGCCACAAAAGACAAATTAACGCGGTTATTACCTCTTTGCCTTGCAGCTACAGAAAAAAGTTCATACGGCTATCAAGTCTGTTGCTCCCAGCTACAAAAACCTGATACGACAATCTATTCTGTGGCGCACAGCCACAAAGACGAATTAACGCGGTTATTGACATTTTGACTTGCAGCTACAAAAAAAAATCATACGGCTATCAAGTCTGTTGCTTCCAACTACAAAAACATAATACGACTTTATATTCTGTGGCGCACAGCCACAAAATACAAATTAACGCGGTTATTGACTCTTTGCCTTGCAGTTACAGAGAACATTTCATACGGCTATCAAATCTGTTGCTCCCAGCTACAAAAACCTAATACGACTTTATATTCTGTGGCGCACAGCCACAAAAGACAAATTAACGCGGTTATTACCTCTTTGCCTTGCAGCTACAGAAAAAAAGTTTATACGGCTATCAAGTCTGTTGCTCCCAGCTACAAAAACCTAATACGACTTTATATTCTGTGGCGCACAGCCACAAAAGACAAATTAACGCGGTTATTGACTCTTTGCCGTGCAGCTACAGAAAAAAGTTTATATGGCTATCAAGTATGTTGCTCCCAGCTAGAAAAACCCAATACAACTATCTATTCTGTGGCACACAGCCACAAAATAGGATATAACGCGGTTATCGACTCTTTGCCTTGCAGCTACAGAAAACAGTTTATACGGCTATCAAGTCTGTTGCTCATGGCTACAAAAACCTAATACGACTTTATATCCTGTGGCGCACAGCCACAAAAGACAAATTAACGCGGTTATTACCTCTTTGCCTTGCAGCTACAGAAAAAAGTTCATACGGCTATCAAGTCTGTTGCTCCCAGCTACAAAAACCTGATACGACAATCTATTCTGTGGCGCACAGCCACAAAAGACAAATTAACGCGGTTATTACCTCTTTGCCTTGCAGCTACAGAAAAAAGTTCATACGGCTATCAAGTCTGTTGCTCCCAGCTACAAAAACCTAATACGACTTTATATTCTGTGGCGCACAGCCACAAAAGACACAAATTAACGCGGTTATTGACTCTTTGCCGTGCAGCTACAGGAAAAAGGTTATACGGCTATCAAGTATGTTGCTCCCAGCTACAAAACCTGATACGACTATCTATTCTGTGGCGCACAGCCACAAAATACGAATTAACGCGGTTATCGACTCTTTGCCTTGCAGCTACAGAGAACAGTTCATACGGCTATCAAATCTGTTGCTCCCAGCTACAAAACCTAATACGACAATCTATTCTGTGGCGCACAGCCACAAAACACGAAATATCGCGGTTATCGACTTGTTGGCTTGCAGCTACAGAGAAAAGTTCATACGGCTATCAAGTCTGTTGCTCCCAGCTACAAAAACCTGATACGACAATCTATTCTGTGGCGCACAGCCACAAAAGACAAATTAACGCGGTTATTACTTCTTTGCCTTGCAGCTACAGAAAAAAGTTCATACGGCCATCAAGTCTGTTGCTCCCAGCTACAAAAACCTAATACGACTTTATATTCTGTGGCGCACAGCCACAAAAGACAAATTAACGCGGTTATTGACTCTTTGCCGTGCAGCTACAGGAAAAAGGTTATACGGCTACCAAGTATGTTGCTCCCAGCTACAAAAACCTAATACGACTATCTATTCTGTGGCGCACAGCCACAAAATACGAATTGACGCGGTTATCGACTCTTTGCCTTGCAGCTACAGAGAACAGTTCATACGGCTATCAAATCTGTTGCTCCCAGCTACAAAAACCTAATACGACAATCTATTCTGTGGCGCACAGCCACAAAATACAAATTATCGCGGTTATCGACTTGTTGGCTTGCAGCTACAGAGAAAAGTTCATACGGCTATCAAGTCTGTTGCTCCCAGCTACAAAAACCTAATACGACTATATATTCTGTGGCGCACAGCCACAAAAGACGAATTAACGCGGTTATTGACTCTTTGCCTCGCAGTTACAGAGAACATTTCATACGGCTATCAAATCTGTTGCTCCCAGCTACAAAAACCTAATACGACAATATATTCTGTGGCGCACAGCCACAAAGACGAATTAACGCGGTTATTGACATTTTGACTTGCAGCTACAAAAAAAAATCATACGGCTATCAAGTCTGTTGCTTCCAACTACAAAAACATAATACGACTTTATATTCTGTGGCGCACAGCCACAAAATACAAATTAACGCGGTTATTGACTCTTTGCCTTGCAGTTACAGAGAACATTTCATACGGCTATCAAATCTGTTGCTCCCAGCTACAAAAACCTAATACGACTTTATATTCTGTGGCGCACAGCCACAAAAGACAAATTAACGCGGTTATTACCTCTTTGCCTTGCAGCTACAGAAAAAAAAGTTTATACGGCTATCAAGTCTGTTGCTCCCAGCTACAAAAACGTAATACGACTTTATATTCTGTGGCGCACAGCCACAAAATACAAATTAACGCGGTTATTGACTCTTTGCCTTGCAGTTACAGAGAACATTTCATACGGCTATCAAATCTGTTGCTCCCAGCTACAAAAACCTAATACGACTTTATATTCTGTGGCGCACAGCCACAAAAGACAAATTAACGCGGTTATTACCTCTTTGCCTTGCAGCTACAGAAAAAAGTTCATACGGCTATCAAGTCTGTTGCTCCCAGCTACAAAAACCTAATACGACTTTATATTCTGTGGCGCACAGCCACAAAAGACAAATTAACGCGGTTATTGACTCTTTGCCGTGCAGCTACAGGAAAAAGGTTATACGGCTATCAAATATGTTGCTCCCAGCTACAAAAACCTAATACGACTATCTATTCTGTGGCGCACAGCCACAAAATACGAATTGACGCGGTTATCGACTCTTTGCCTTGCAGCTACAGAGAACAGTGCATACGGCTATCAAATCTGTTGCTCCCAGCTACAAAAACCTAATACGACAATCTATTCTGTGGCGCACAGCCACAAAATACAAATTATCGCGGTTATCGACTTGTTGGCTTGCAGCTACAGAGAAAAGTTCATACGGCTATCAAGTCTGTTGCTCCCAGCTACAAAAACCTAATACGACTATATATTCTGTGGCGCACAGCCACAAAAGACGAATTAACGCGGTTATTGACTCTTTGCCTCGCAGTTACAGAGAACATTTCATACGGCTATCAAATCTGTTGCTCCCAGCTACAAAAACCTAATACGACAATATATTCTGTGGCGCACAGCCACAAAGACGAATTAACGCGGTTATTGACATTTTGACTTGCAGCTACAAAAAAAAATCATACGGCTATCAAGTCTGTTGCTTCCAACTACAAAAACATAATACGACTTTATATTCTGTGGCGCACAGCCACAAAATACAAATTAACGCGGTTATTGACTCTTTGCCTTGCAGTTACAGAGAACATTTCATACGGCTATCAAATCTGTTGCTCCCAGCTACAAAAACCTAATACGACTTTATATTCTGTGGCGCACAGCCACAAAAGACAAATTAACGCGGTTATTACCTCTTTGCCTTGCAGCTACAGAAAAAAAAGTTTATACGGCTATCAAGTCTGTTGCTCCCAGCTACAAAAACGTGATACGACTTTATATTCTGTGGCGCACAGCCACAAAATACAAATTAACGCGGTTATTGACTCTTTGCCTTGCAGTTACAGAGAACATTTCATACGGCTATCAAATCTGTTGCTCCCAGCTACAAAAACCTAATACGACTTTATATTCTGTGGCGCACAGCCACAAAAGACAAATTAACGCGGTTATTACCTCTTTGCCTTGCAGCTACAGAAAAAAGTTCATACGGCTATCAAGTCTGTTGCTCCCAGCTACAAAAACCTAATACGACTTTATATTCTGTGGCGCACAGCCACAAAAGACAAATTAACGCGGTTATTGACTCTTTGCCGTGCAGCTACAGGAAAAAGGTTATACGGCTATCAAATATGTTGCTCCCAGCTACAAAAACCTAATACGACTATCTATTCTGTGGCGCACAGCACAAAATACGAATTAACGCGGTTATTGACTCTTTGCCTTGCAGTTACAGAGAACATTTCATACGGCTATCAAATCTGTTGCTCCCAGCTACAAAAACCTAATACGACTTTATATTCTGTGGCGCACAGCCACAAAAGACAAATTAACGCGGTTATTGACATTTTGACTTGCAGCTACAAAAAAAATCATACGGCTATCAAGTCTGTTGCTTCCAACTACAAAAACATAATACGACTTTATATTCTGTGGCGCACAGCCACAAAATACAAATTAACGCGGTTATTGACTCTTTGCCTTGCAGTTACAGAGAACATTTCATACGGCTATCAAATCTGTTGCTCCCAGCTACAAAAACCTAATACGACTTTATAGTCTGTGGCGCACAGCCACAAAAGACAAATTAACGCGGTTATTATCTCTTTGCCTTGCAGCTACAGAACAAAAGTTTATACGGCTATCAAGTCTGTTGCTCCCAGCTACAAAAACCTAATACGACTTTATATTCTGTGGCGCACAGCCACAAAAGACAAATTAACGCGGTTATTGACTCTTTGCCGTGCAGCTACAGAAAAAAGTTTATATGGCTATCAAGTATGTTGCTCCCAGCTAGAAAAACCCAATACAACTATCTATTCTGTGGCACACAGCCACAAAATACGATATAACGCGGTTATCGACTCTTTGCCTTGCAGCTACAAAAAAAAGTTAATACGGCTATCAAGTCTGTTGCTCATGGCTACAAAAACCTAATACGACTTTATATCCTATGGCGCACAGCCACAAAAGACAAATTAACGCGGTTATTACCTCTTTGCCTTGCAGCTACAGAAAAAAGTTCATACGGCTATCAAGTCTGTTGCTCCCAGCTACAAAAACCTGATACGACAATCTATTCTGTGGCGCACAGCCACAAAAGACAAATTAACGCGGTTATTACCTCTTTGCCTTGCAGCTACAGAAAAAAGTTCATACGGCTATCAAGTCTGTTGCTCCCAGCTACAAAAACCTAATACGACTTTATATTCTGTGGCGCACAGCCACAAAAGACAAATTAACGCGGTTATTGACTCTTTGCCGTGCAGCTACAGGAAAAAGGTTATACGGCTACCAAGTATGTTGCTCCCAGCTACAAAAACCTAATACGACTATCTATTCTGTGGCGCACAGCCACAAAATACGAATTGACGCGGTTATCGACTCTTTGCCTTGCAGCTACAGAGAACAGTTCATACGGCTATCAAATCTGTTGCTCCCAGCTACAAAAACCTAATACGACAATCTATTCTGTGGCGCACAGCCACAAAATACAAATTATCGCGGTTATCGACTTGTTGGCTTGCAGCTACAGAGAAAAGTTCATACGGCTATCAAGTCTGTTGCTCCCAGCTACAAAAACCTAATACGACTATATATTCTGTGGCGCACAGCCACAAAAGACGAATTAACGCGGTTATTGACTCTTTGCCTCGCAGTTACAGAGAACATTTCATACGGCTATCAAATCTGTTGCTCCCAGCTACAAAAACCTAATACGACACTCTATTCTGTGGCGCACAGCCACAAAAGACAAATTAACGCGGTTATTATCTCTTTGCCTTGCAGCTACAGAAAAAAAGTTTATACGGCTATCAAGTCTGTTGCTCCCAGCTACAAAAACCTAATACGACTTTATATTCTGTGGCGCACAGCCACAAAAGACAAATTAACGCGGTTATTGACTCTTTGCCGTGCAGCTACAGAAAAAAGTTTATATGGCTATCAAGTATGTTGCTCCCAGCTAGAAAAACCCAATACAACTATCTATTCTGTGGCACACAGCCACAAAATACGATATAACGCGGTTATCGACTCTTTGCCTTGCAGCTACAAAAAAAAGTTAATACGGCTATCAAGTCTGTTGCTCATGGCTACAAAAACCTAATACGACTTTATATCCTATGGCGCACAGCCACAAAAGACAAATTAACGCGGTTATTACCTCTTTGCTTGCAGCTACAGAAAAAAGTTCATACGGCTATCAAGTCTGTTGCTCCCAGCTACAAAAACCTGATACGACAATCTATTCTGTGGCGCACAGCCACAAAAGACAAATTAACGCGGTTATTACCTCTTTGCTTTGCAGCTACAGAAAAAAGTTCATACGGCTATCAAGTCTGTTGCTCCCAGCTACAAAAACCTAATACGACTTTATATTCTGTGGCGCACAGCCACAAAATACAAATTACGCGGTTATTGACTCTTTGCCTTGCAGTTACAGAGAACATTTCATACGGCTATCAAATCTGTTGCTCCCAGCTACAAAAACCTAATACGACTTTATATTCTGTGGCGCACAGCCACAAAAGACAAATTAACGCGGTTATTACCTCTTTGCCTTGCAGCTACAGAAAAAAGTTCATACGGCTATCAAGTCTGTTGCTCCCAGCTACAAAAACCTAATACGACTTTATATTCTGTGGCGCACAGCCACAAAAAAGACAAATTAACGCGGTTATTGACTCTTTGCCGTGCAGCTACAGGAAAAAGGTTATACGGCTATCAAATATGTTGCTCCCAGCTACAAAAACCTAATACGACTATCTATTCTGTGGCGCACAGCCACAAAATACGAATTAACGCGGTTATTGACTCTTTGCCTTGCAGTTACAGAGAACATTTCATACGGCTATCAAATCTGTTGCTCCCAGCTACAAAAACCTAATACGACTTTATATTCTGTGGCGCACAGCCACAAAAGACAAATTAACGCGGTTATTGACATTTTGACTTGCAGCTACAAAAAAATCATACGGCTATCAAGTCTGTTGCTTCCAACTACAAAAACATAATACGACTTTATATTCTGTGGCGCACAGCCACAAAATACAAATTAACGCGGTTATTGACTCTTTGCCTTGCAGTTACAGAGAACATTTCATACGGCTATCAAATCTGTTGCTCCCAGCTACAAAAACCTAATACGACTTTATAGTCTGTGGCGCACAGCCACAAAAGACAAATTAACGCGGTTATTATCTCTTTGCCTTGCAGCTACAGAAAAAAAGTTTATACGGCTATCAAGTCTGTTGCTCCCAGCTACAAAAACCTAATACGACTTTATATTCTGTGGCGCACAGCCACAAAAGACAAATTAACGCGGTTATTGACTCTTTGCCGTGCAGCTACAGAAAAAAGTTTATATGGCTATCAAGTATGTTGCTCCCAGCTAGAAAAACCCAATACAACTATCTATTCTGTGGCACACAGCCACAAAATACGATATAACGCGGTTATCGACTCTTTGCCTTGCAGCTACAAAAAAAAGTTAATACGGCTATCAAGTCTGTTGCTCATGGCTACAAAAACCTAATACGACTTTATATCCTATGGCGCACAGCCACAAAAGACAAATTAACGCGGTTATTACCTCTTTGCCTTGCAGCTACAGAAAAAAGTTCATACGGCTATCAAGTCTGTTGCTCCCAGCTACAAAAACCTGATACGACAATCTATTCTGTGGCGCACAGCCACAAAAGACAAATTAACGCGGTTATTACCTCTTTGCCTTGCAGCTACAGAAAAAAGTTCATACGGCTATCAAGTCTGTTGCTCCCAGCTACAAAAACCTAATACGACTTTATATTCTGTGGCGCACAGCCACAAAAGACAAATTAACGCGGTTATTGACTCTTTGCCGTGCAGCTACAGGAAAAAGGTTATACGGCTACCAAGTATGTTGCTCCCAGCTACAAAAACCTAATACGACTATCTATTCTGTGGCGCACAGCCACAAAATACGAATTGACGCGGTTATCGACTCTTTGCCTTGCAGCTACAGAGAACAGTTCATACGGCTATCAAATCTGTTGCTCCCAGCTACAAAAACCTAATACGACAATCTATTCTGTGGCGCACAGCCACAAAATACAAATTATCGCGGTTATCGACTTGTTGGCTTGCAGCTACAGAGAAAAGTTCATACGGCTATCAAGTCTGTTGCTCCCAGCTACAAAAACCTAATACGACTATATATTCTGTGGCGCACAGCCACAAAAGACGAATTAACGCGGTTATTGACTCTTTGCCTCGCAGTTACAGAGAACATTTCATACGGCTATCAAATCTGTTGCTCCCAGCTACAAAAACCTAATACGACACTCTATTCTGTGGCGCACAGCCACAAAAGACAAATTAACGCGGTTATTATCTCTTTGCCTTGCAGCTACAGAAAAAAAGTTTATACGGCTATCAAGTCTGTTGCTCCCAGCTACAAAAACCTAATACGACTTTATATTCTGTGGCGCACAGCCACAAAAGACAAATTAACGCGGTTATTGACTCTTTGCCGTGCAGCTACAGAAAAAAGTTTATATGGCTATCAAGTATGTTGCTC
This sequence comes from Litoditis marina, assembly GCA_964036275.1. Taxonomy (NCBI): domain Eukaryota; kingdom Metazoa; phylum Nematoda; class Chromadorea; order Rhabditida; family Rhabditidae; genus Litoditis; species Litoditis marina. Next base: position 97,984 of record CAXIWQ010000177.1, read on the forward strand.
CCAGCTAGAAAAACCCAATACAACTATCTATTCTGTGGCACACAGCCACAAAATACGATATAACGCGGTTATCGACTCTTTGCCTTGCAGCTACAAAAAAAAGTTAATACGGCTATCAAGTCTGTTGCTCATGGCTACAAAAACCTAATACGACTTTATATCCTATGGCGCACAGCCACAAAAGACAAATTAACGCGGTTATTACCTCTTTGCCTTGCAGCTACAGAAAAAAGTTCATACGGCTATCAAGTCTGTTGCTCCCAGCTACAAAAACCTGATACGACAATCTATTCTGTGGCGCACAGCCACAAAAGACAAATTAACGCGGTTATTACCTCTTTGCTTTGCAGCTACAGAAAAAAGTTCATACGGCTATCAAGTCTGTTGCTCCCAGCTACAAAAACCTAATACGACTTTATATTCTGTGGCGCACAGCCACAAAATACAAATTAACGCGGTTATTGACTCTTTGCCTTGCAGTTACAGAGAACATTTCATACGGCTATCAAATCTGTTGCTCCCAGCTACAAAAACCTAATACGACTTTATATTCTGTGGCGCACAGCCACAAAAGACGAATTAACGCGGTTATTGACATTTTGACTTGCAGCTACAAAAAAAAATCATACGGCTATCAAGTCTGTTGCTTCCAACTACAAAAACATAATACGACTTTATATTCTGTGGCGCACAGCCACAAAATACAAATTAACGCGGTTATTGACTCTTTGCCTTGCAGTTACAGAGAACATTTCATACGGCTATCAAATCTGTTGCTCCCAGCTACAAAAACCTAATACGACTTTATATTCTGTGGCGCACAGCCACAAAAGACAAATTAACGCGGTTATTATCTCTTTGCCTTGCAGCTACAAAAAAAAAGTTTATACGGCTATCAAGTCTGTTGCTCCCAGCTACAAAAACCTAATACGACTTTATATTCTGTGGCGCACAGCCACAAAAGACAAATTAACGCGGTTATTGACTCTTTGCCGTGCAGCTACAGAAAAAAGTTTATATGGCTATCAAGTATGTTGCTCCCAGCTAGAAAAACCCAATACAACTATCTATTCTGTGGCACACAGCCACAAAATACGATATAACGCGGTTATCGACTCTTTGCCTTGCAGCTACAAAAAAAAGTTAATACGGCTATCAAGTCTGTTGCTCATGGCTACAAAAACCTAATACGACTTTATATCCTATGGCGCACAGCCACAAAAGACAAATTAACGCGGTTATTACCTCTTTGCCTTGCAGCTACAGAAAAAAGTTCATACGGCTATCAAGTCTGTTGCTCCCAGCTACAAAAACCTGATACGACAATCTATTCTGTGGCGCACAGCCACAAAAGAAAAATTAACGCGGTTATTACCTCTTTGCCTTGCAGCTACAGAAAAAAGTTCATACGGCTATCAAGTCTGTTGCTCCCAGCTACAAAAACCTAATACGACTTTATATTCTGTGGCGCACAGCCACAAAAGACAAATTAACGCGGTTATTGACTCTTTGCCGTGCAGCTACAGGAAAAAGGTTATACGGCTATCAAGTCTGTTGCTCCCAGCTACAAAAACCTAATACGACTTTATATCCTATGGCGCACAGCCACAAAAGACAAATTAACGCGGTTATTACCTCTTTGCCTTGCAGCTACAGAAAAAAGTTCATACGGCTATCAAGTATGTTGCTCCCAGCTACAAAAACCTGATACGACAATCTATTCTGTGGCGCACAGCCACAAAAGACAAATTAACGCGGTTATTACCTCTTTGCCTTGCAGCTACAGAAAAAAGTTCATACGGCTATCAAGTCTGTTGCTCCCAGCTACAAAAACCTAATACGACTTTATATTCTGTGGCGCACAGCCACAAAAGACAAATTAACGCGGTTATTACCTCTTTGCCTTGCAGCTACAGAAAAAAGTTCATACGGCTACCAAGTATGTTGCTCCCAGCTACAAAAACCTAATACGACTTTATATTCTGTGGCGCACAGCCACAAAATACAAATTAACGCGGTTATTGACTCTTTGCCTTGCAGTTACAGAGAACATTTCATACGGCTATCAAATCTGTTGCTCCCAGCTACAAAAACCTAATACGACTTTATATTCTGTGGCGCACAGCCACAAAAGACAAATTAACGCGGTTATTGACTCTTTGCCGTGCAGCTACAGAAAAAAGTTTATATGGCTATCAAGTATGTTGCTCCCAGCTAGAAAAACCCAATACAACTATCTATTCTGTGGCACACAGCCACAAAATACGATATAACGCGGTTATCGACTCTTTGCCTTGCAGCTACAAAAAAAAGTTAATACGGCTATCAAGTCTGTTGCTCATGGCTACAAAAACCCAATACGACTTTATATCCTATGGCGCACAGCCACAAAAGACAAATTAACGCGGTTATTACCTCTTTGCCTTGCAGCTACAGAAAAAAGTTCATACGGCTATCAAGTCTGTTGCTCCCAGCTACAAAAACCTGATACGACAATCTATTCTGTGGCGCACAGCCACAAAAGACAAATTAACGCGGTTATTACCTCTTTGCCTTGCAGCTACAGAAAAAAGTTCATACGGCTATCAAGTCTGTTGCTCCCAGCTACAAAAACCTGATACGACAATCTATTCTGTGGCGCACAGCCACAAAAGACAAATTAACGCGGTTATTACCTCTTTGCCTTGCAGCTACAGAAAAAAGTTCATACGGCTATCAAGTCTGTTGCTCCCAGCTACAAAAACCTAATACGACTTTATATTCTGTGGCGCACAGCCACAAAAGACAAATTAACGCGGTTATTGACTCTTTGCCGTGCAGCTACAGGAAAAAGGTTATACGGCTATCAAATATGTTGCTCCCAGCTACAAAAACCTAATACGACTATCTATTCTGTGGCGCACAGCCACAAAATACGAATTAACGCGGTTATCGACTTTTTGCCTTGCAGCTACAGAGAACAGTTCATACGGCTATCAAATCTGTTGCTCCCAGCTACAAAAACCTAATACGACTTTATATTCTGTGGCGCACAGCCACAAAAGACAAATTAACGCGGTTATTGACATTTTGACTTGCAGCTACAAAAAAAAATCATACGGCTATCAAGTCTGTTGCTTCCAACTACAAAAACATAATACGACAATATATTCTGTGGCGCACAGCCACAAAAGACAAATTAACGCGGTTATTACTTCTTTGCCTTGCAGCTACAGAAAAAAGTTCATACGGCCATCAAGTCTGTTGCTCCCAGCTACAAAAACCTAATACGACTTCATATTCTGTGGCGCACAGCCACAAAAGACAAATTAACGCGGTTATTGACTCTTTGCCGTGCAGCTACAGGAAAAAGGTTATACGGCTACCAAGTATGTTGCTCCCAGCTACAAAAACCTAATACGACTATCTATTCTGTGGCGCACAGCCACAAAATACGAATTGACGCGGTTATCGACTCTTTGCCTTGCAGCTACAGAGAACAGTTCATACGGCTATCAAATCTGTTGCTCCCAGCTACAAAAACCTAATACGACTATCTATTCTGTGGCGCACAGCCACAAAATACGAATTAACGCGGTTATCGACTTTTTGCCTTGCAGCTACAGAGAACAGTTCATACGGCTATCAAATCTGTTGCTCCCAGCTACAAAAACCTAATACGACAATCTATTCTGTGGCGCACAGCCACAAAATACGAATTATCGCGGTTATCGACTTGTTGGCTTGCAGCTACAGAGAAAAGTTCATACGGCTATCAAGTCTGTTGCTCCCAGCTACAAAAACCTGATACGACAATCTATTCTGTGGCGCACAGCCACAAAAGACAAATTAACGCGGTTATTACCTCTTTGCCTTGCAGCTACAGAAAAAAATTCATACGGCTATCAAGTCTGTTGCTCCCAGCTACGAAAACCTAATACGACTCTATATTCTGTGGCGCACAGTTACAAAAGACAAATTAACGCGGTTATTGACTCTTTGCCGTGCAGCTACAGGAAAAAGGTTATACGGCTATCAAGTATGTTGCTCCCAGCTAAAAAAACCTAATACGACTATCTATTCTGTGGCGCACAGCCACAAAATACGAATTAACGCGGTTATCGACTCTTTGCCTTGCAGCTACAGAGAACAGTTCATACGGCTATCAAGTCTGTTGCTCCCAGCTACAAAAACCTAATACGACTATATATTCTGTGGCGCACAGCCACAAAAGACGAATTAACGCGGTTATTGACTCTTTGCCTCGCAGTTACAGAGAATATTTCATACGGCTATCAAATCTGTTGCTCCCAGCTACAAAAACCTAATACGACAATCTATTCTGTGGCGCACAGCCACAAAATACGAATTATCGCGGTTATCGACTTGTTGGCTTGCAGCTACAGAGAAAAGTTCATACGGCTATCAAGTCTGTTGCTCCCAGCTACAAAAACCTGATACGACAATCTATTCTGTGGCGCACAGCCACAAAAGACAAATTAACGCGGTTATTACCTCTTTGCCTTGCAGCTACAGAAAAAAATTCATACGGCTATCAAGTCTGTTGCTCCCAGCTACGAAAACCTAATACGACTCTATATTCTGTGGCGCACAGTTACAAAAGACAAATTAACGCGGTTATTGACTCTTTGCCGTGCAGCTACAGGAAAAAGGTTATACGGCTATCAAGTATGTTGCTCCCAGCTAAAAAAACCTAATACGACTATCTATTCTGTGGCGCACAGCCACAAAATACGAATTAACGCGGTTATCGACTCTTGCCTTGCAGCTACAGAGAACAGTTCATACGGCTATCAAGTCTGTTGCTCCCAGCTACAAAAACCTAATACGACTATATATTCTGTGGCGCACAGCCACAAAAGACGAATTAACGCGGTTATTGACTCTTTGCCTCGCAGTTACAGAGAATATTTCATACGGCTATCAAATCTGTTGCTCCCAGCTACAAAAACCTAATACGACAATCTATTCTGTGGCGCACAGCCACAAAAGACAAATTAACGCGGTTATTGACTCTTTGCCTTGCAGCTACAGAAAAAAGTTAATACGGCTATCAAGTCTGTTGCTCATGGCTACAAAAACCCAATACGACTTTATATCCTATGGCGCACAGCCACAAAAGACAAATTAACGCGGTTATTACCTCTTTGCCTTGCAGCTACAGAAAAAAGTTCATACGGCTATCAAGTCTGTTGCTCCCAGCTACAAAAACCTGATACGACAATCTATTCTGTGGCGCACAGCCACAAAAGACAAATTAACGCGGTTATTACCTCTTTGCCTTGCAGCTACAGAAAAAAGTTCATACGGCTATCAAGTCTGTTGCTCCCAGCTACAAAAACCTAATACGACTTTATATTCTGTGGCGCACAGCCACAAAAGACAAATTAACGCGGTTATTGACTCTTTGCCGTGCAGCTACAGGAAAAAGGTTATACGGCTATCAAATATGTTGCTCCCAGCTACAAAAACCTAATACGACTATCTATTCTGTGGCGCACAGCCACAAAATACGAATTAACGCGGTTATCGACTTTTTGCCTTGCAGCTACAGAGAACAGTTCATACGGCTATCAAATCTGTTGCTCCCAGCTACAAAAACCTAATACGACTTTATATTCTGTGGCGCACAGCCACAAAAGACAAATTAACGCGGTTATTGACATTTTGACTTGCAGCTACAAAAAAAAATCATACGGCTATCAAGTCTGTTGCTTCCAACTACAAAAACATAATACGACAATATATTCTGTGGCGCACAGCCACAAAAGACAAATTAACGCGGTTATTACTTCTTTGCCTTGCAGCTACAGAAAAAAGTTCATACGGCCATCAAGTCTGTTGCTCCCAGCTACAAAAACCTAATACGACTTCATATTCTGTGGCGCACAGCCACAAAAGACAAATTAACGCGGTTATTGACTCTTTGCCGTGCAGCTACAGGAAAAAGGTTATACGGCTACCAAGTATGTTGCTCCCAGCTACAAAAACCTAATACGACTATCTATTCTGTGGCGCACAGCCACAAAATACGAATTGACGCGGTTATCGACTCTTTGCCTTGCAGCTACAGAGAACAGTTCATACGGCTATCAAATCTGTTGCTCCCAGCTACAAAAACCTAATACGACTATCTATTCTGTGGCGCACAGCCACAAAATACGAATTAACGCGGTTATCGACTTTTTGCCTTGCAGCTACAGAGAACAGTTCATACGGCTATCAAATCTGTTGCTCCCAGCTACAAAAACCTAATACGACAATCTATTCTGTGGCGCACAGCCACAAAATACGAATTATCGCGGTTATCGACTTGTTGGCTTGCAGCTACAGAGAAAAGTTCATACGGCTATCAAGTCTGTTGCTCCCAGCTACAAAAACCTGATACGACAATCTATTCTGTGGCGCACAGCCACAAAAGACAAATTAACGCGGTTATTACCTCTTTGCCTTGCAGCTACAGAAAAAAATTCATACGGCTATCAAGTCTGTTGCTCCCAGCTACGAAAACCTAATACGACTCTATATTCTGTGGCGCACAGTTACAAAAGACAAATTAACGCGGTTATTGACTCTTTGCCGTGCAGCTACAGGAAAAAGGTTATACGGCTATCAAGTATGTTGCTCCCAGCTAAAAAAACCTAATACGACTATCTATTCTGTGGCGCACAGCCACAAAATACGAATTAACGCGGTTATCGACTCTTTGCCTTGCAGCTACAGAGAACAGTTCATACGGCTATCAAGTCTGTTGCTCCCAGCTACAAAAACCTAATACGACTATATATTCTGTGGCGCACAGCCACAAAAGACGAATTAACGCGGTTATTGACTCTTTGCCTCGCAGTTACAGAGAATATTTCATACGGCTATCAAATCTGTTGCTCCCAGCTACAAAAACCTAATACGACAATCTATTCTGTGGCGCACAGCCACAAAATACGAATTATCGCGGTTATCGACTTGTTGGCTTGCAGCTACAGAGAAAAGTTCATACGGCTATCAAGTCTGTTGCTCCCAGCTACAAAAACCTGATACGACAATCTATTCTGTGGCGCACAGCCACAAAAGACAAATTAACGCGGTTATTACCTCTTTGCCTTGCAGCTACAGAAAAAAATTCATACGGCTATCAAGTCTGTTGCTCCCAGCTACGAAAACCTAATACGACTCTATATTCTGTGGCGCACAGTTACAAAAGACAAATTAACGCGGTTATTGACTCTTTGCCGTGCAGCTACAGGAAAAAGGTTATACGGCTATCAAGTATGTTGCTCCCAGCTAAAAAAACCTACTACGACTATCTATTCTGTGGCGCACAGCCACAAAATACGAATTAACGCGGTTATCGACTCTTTGCCTTGCAGCTACAGAGAACAGTTCATACGGCTATCAAGTCTGTTGCTCCCAGCTACAAAAACCTAATACGACTATATATTCTGTGGCGCACAGCCACAAAAGACGAATTAACGCGGTTATTGACTCTTTGCCTCGCAGTTACAGAGAATATTTCATACGGCTATCAAATCTGTTGCTCCCAGCTACAAAAACCTAATACGACAATCTATTCTGTGGCGCACAGCCACAAAAGACAAATTAACGCGGTTATTGACTCTTTGCCGTGCAGCTACAGGAAAAAGGTTATACGGCTACCAAGTATGTTGCTCCCAGCTACAAAAACCTAATACGACTATCTATTCTGTGGCGCACAGCCACAAAATACGAATTAACGCGGTTATCGACTCTTTGCCTTGCAGCTACAGAGAACAGTTCATACGGCTATCAAATCTGTTGCTCCCAGCTACAAAAACCTAATACGACAATCTATTCTGTGGCGCACAGCCACAAAATACAAATTATCGCGGTTATCGACTTGTTGGCTTGCAGCTACAGACAAAAGTTCATACGGCTATCAAGTTTGTTGCTCCCAGCTACAAAAACCTAATACGACTATATATTCTGTGGCGCACAGCCACAAAAGACGAATTAACGCGGTTATTGACTCTTTGCTTCGCAGTTACAGAGAACATTTCATACGGCTATCAAATCTGTTGCTCCCAGCTACAAAAACCTAATACGACAATCTATTCTGAGGCGCACAGCCACAAAGACGAATTAACGCGGTTATTGACATTTTGACTTGCAGCTACAAAAAAAAATCATACGGCTATCAAGTCTGTTGCTTCCAACTACAAAAACATAATACGACTTTATATTCTGTGGCGCACAGCCACAAAATACAAATTAACGCGGTTATTGACTCTTTGCCTTGCAGTTACAGAGAACATTTCATACGGCTATCAAATCTGTTGCTCCCAGCTACAAAAACCTAATACGACTTTATATTCTGTGGCGCACAGCCACAAAAGACAAATTAACGCGGTTTTTACCTCTTTGCCTTGCAGCTACAGAAAAAAAGTTTATACGGCTATCAAGTATGTTGCTCCCAGCTACAAAAACCTAATACGACTTTATATTCTGTGGCGCACAGCCACAAAAGACAAATTAACGCGGTTATTGACTCTTTGCCGTGCAGCTACAGAAAAAAGTTTATATGGCTATCAAGTATGTTGCTCCCAGCTAGAAAAACCCAATACAACTATCTATTCTGTGGCACACAGCCACAAAATACGATATAACGCGGTTATCGACTCTTTGCCTTGCAGCTACAGAAAAAAGTTTATACGGCTATCAAGTCTGTTGCTCATGGCTACAAAAACCTAATACGACTTTATATCCTATGGCGCACAGCCACAAAAGACAAATTAACGCGGTTATTACCTCTTTGCCTTGCAGCTACAGAAAAAAGTTCATACGGCTATCAAGTCTGTTGCTCCCAGCTACAAAAACCTGATACGACAATCTATTCTGTGGCGCACAGCCACAAAAGACAAATTAACGCGGTTATTACCTCTTTGCCTTGCAGCTACAGAAAAAAGTTCATACGGCTATCAAGTCTGTTGCTCCCAGCTACAAAAACCTAATACGACTTTATATTCTGTGGCGCACAGCCACAAAAGAGAAATTAACGCGGTTATTGACTCTTTGCCGTTCAGCTACAGAAAAAAGGTTATACGGCTATCAAATATGTTGCTCCCAGCTACAAAAACCTAATACGACTATCTATTCTGTGGCGCACAGCCACAAAATACGAATTAACGCGGTTATCGACTCTTTGCCTTGCAGCTACAAAGAACAGTTCATACGGCTATCAAATCTGTTGCTCCCAGCTACAAAAACCTAACACGACAATCTATTCTGTGGCGCACAGCCACAAAATACGAATTATCGCGGTTATCGACTTGTTGGCTTGCAGCTACAGAGAAAAGTTCATACGGCTATCAAGTCTGTTGCTCCCAGCTACAAAAACCTGATACGACAATCTATTCTGTGGCGCACAGCCACAAAAGACAAATTAACGCGGTTATTACCTCTTTGCCTTGCAGCTACAGAAAAAAATTCATACGGCTATCAAGTCTGTTGCTCCCAGCTACGAAAACCTAATACGACTTTATATTCTGTGGCGCACAGCCACAAAAGACAAATTAACGCGGTTATTGACTCTTTGCCGTGCAGCTACAGGAAAAAGGTTATACGGCTATCAAGTATGTTGCTCCCAGCTAAAAAAAACCTAATACGACTATCTATTCTGTGGCGCACAGCCACAAAATACGAATTAACGCGGTTATCGACTCTTTGCCTTGCAGCTACAGAGAACAGTTCATACGGCTATCAAGTCTGTTGCTCCCAGCTACAAAAACCTAATACGACTATATATTCTGTGGCGCACAGCCACAAAAGACGAATTAACGCGGTTATTGACTCTTTGCCTCGCAGTTACAGAGAATATTTCATACGGCTATCAAATCTGTTGCTCCCAGCTACAAAAACCTAATACGACAATCTATTCTGTGGCGCACAGCCACAAAAGACAAATTAACGCGGTTATTGACTCTTTGCCTTGCAGCTACAGAAAAAAAATCATACGGCTATCAAGTCTGTTGCTCCCAGCTACGAAAACCTAATACGACTTCATATTCTGTGGCGCACAGCCACAAAACACGAAATATCGCGGTTATCGACTTGTTGGCTTGCAGCTACAGAGAAAAGTTCATACGGCTATCAAGTCTGTTGCTCCCAGCTACGAAAACCTGATACGACAATCTATTCTGTGGCGCACAGCCACAAAAGACAAATTCACGCGGTTATTACCTCTTTGCCTTGCAGCTACAGAAAAAAGTTCATACGGCTATCAAGTCTGTTGCTCCCAGCTACGAAAACCTAATACGACTTTATATTCTGTGGCGCACAGCCACAAAACACGAAATATCGCGGTTATCGACTTGTTGGCTTGCAGCTACAGAGAAAAGTTCATACGGCTATCAATCTGTTGCTCCCAGCTACAAAAACCTGATACGACAATCTATTCTGTGGCGCACAGCCACAAAAGACAAATTAACGCGGTTATTACCTCTTTGCCTTGCAGCTACAGAAAAAAGTTCATACGGCTATCAAGTCTGTTGCTCCCAGCTACGAAAACCTAATACGACTTTATATTCTGTGGCGCACAGCCACAAAAGACAAATTAACGCGGTTATTGACTCTTTGCCGTGCAGCTACAGGAAAAAGGTTATACGGCTATCAAGTATGTTGCTCCCAGCTACAAAAACCTAATACGACTATCTATTCTGTGGCGCACAGCCACAAAATACGAATTGACGCGGTTATCGAGTCTTTGCCTTGCAGCTACAGAGAATATTTCATACGGCTATCAAATCTGTTGCTCCCAGCTACAAAAACCTAATACGACAATCTATTCTGTGGCGCACAGCCACAAAAACAAATTATCGCGGTTATCGACTTGTTGGCTTGCAGCTACAGAGAAAAGTTCATACGGCTATCAAGTCTGTTGCTCCCAGCTACAAAAACCTAATACGACTATATATTCTGTGGCGCACAGCCACAAAAGACGAATTAACGCGGTTATTGACTCTTTGCCTCGCAGTTACAGAGAACATTTCATACGGCTATCAAATCTGTTGCTCCCAGCTACAAAAACCTAATACGACAATCTATTCTGTGGCGCACAGCCACAAAGACGAATTAACGCGGTTATTGACATTTTGACTTGCAGCTACAAAAAAAAATCATACGGCTATCAAGTCTGTTGCTCCCAGCTACAAAAACCTAATACGACTATATATTCTGTGGCGCACAGCCACAAAAGACGAATTAACGCGGTTATTGACTCTTTGCCTCGCAGTTACAGAGAATATTTCATACGGCTATCAAATCTGTTGCTCCCAGATACAAACACCTAATACGACAATCTATTCTGTGGCGCACAGCCACAAAATACGAATTAACGCGGTTATCGACTTTTTGGCTTGCAGTTAAAGAGAAAAGTTCATACGGCTATCAAATCTGTTGCTCCCAGATACAAACACCTTATACGACAATCTATTCTGTGGCGCACAGCCACAAAATACGAATTAACGCGGTTATCGACTTTTTGGCTTGCAGTTACAGAGAAAAGTTTATGCGGCTATCAAGTCTGTTGCTCCCAGCTACAAAAACCTAATACGACTTCATATTCTGTGGCGCACAGCCACAAAAGACAAATTAACGCGGTTATTGACTCTTTGCCGTAAAGCTACAAAAAAAAGTTTATACGGCTATCAAGTATGTTGCTCCCAGCTGCAAAGACCTAACACGACTATATATTCTGTGGCGCACAGCCACAAAAGACGACTTAACGCGGTTATTGACTCTTTGCCTTGCAGCTACAGAAAAAAGTTCATACGGCTATCAAGTCTGTTGCTCCCAGATACAAAAACCTAAGACGACTGTATATTCTGTGGCGCACAGCCACAAAAGACGACTTAACGCGGTTATTGACTCTTTGCCTTGCAGCTACAGAAAAAAGTTCATACGGCTATCAAGTCTGTTGCTCCCAGCTACAAAAACCTAATACGACAATCTATTTTGTGGCGCACATCCACCAAATACAAATTAACGCGGTTATTGACTCTTTGCCTTGCACCTACAGAAAAAAAATCATACGGCTATCAAGTCTGTTGCTCCCAACTACAAAAACCTAATACGACTTTATATTCTGTGGCGCACAACCACAAAAGACAAATTAACGCGGTTATTGACTCTTTGCCTTGCAGCTACAGAAAAAAGTTTATACGGCTATCAAGTCTGTTGCTCCCAGCTACAAAAACCTAATACGATTATCTATTCTGTGGCGCACAGCCACGAAATACGAATTAACGCGGTTATCGACTCTTCGGCTTGCAGTTACAGAAAAAAAACTCATACGGCAATCAAGTCTGTTGCTCCCAACTACAAAAACCTTATACGACTTTATATTCTGTGGCGCACAGCCACAAAAGACAAATTAACGCGGTTATTTGCCCTTGCAGCTACAAAAAAAAGTTCATACGGCTATCAAGTATGTTGCTCCCAGCTCGAAAAACCCAATACAACTATCTTTTCTGTGGCACACAGCCACAAATTACGAATTAACGCGGTTATCGACTCTTTGCCTTGCAGCTACAGAAAAAAGTTTATACGGCTATCAAGTCTGTTGCTCCTGGCTACAAAACCTAATACGACTTACTAATCTGTGGCGCACAGCCACAAAAGACAAATTAACGCGGTTATTGACTCTTTACCGTGCAGCTATAGAAAAAAGTTTATACGGCTATCGAGTATGTTGCTCCCAGCTACAAAAACCTAATACGACAATCTATTCTGTGGCGCACAGCCACAAAATACGAATTAACGCGGTTATCGACTCTTTGCCTTGCAACTACAGGAGAACAGTTCATACGGCTATCAAGTCTGTTGCTCCCAGATACAAAAACCTAATACGACTATCTATTATGTGGCGCACAGCCACAAAATACGAATTAACGCGGTTATCGTCTCTTTGGCTTGCAGTTACAGAGAAAAGTTCATACGGCTATCAAATCTGTTGCTCCCAGCTACAAAAACCTAATACGACAATCTATTCTGTGGCGCACAGCCATAAAATACAAAACAACGCGGTTATTGACTCTTTGGCTTGCAGTTACAGAGAATATTTCATACGGCTATCAAATCTGTTGCTCCCAGCTACAAAAACCTAATACGACAATCTATTCTGTGGCGCACAGCCACAAAAGACAAATTAACGCGGTTATTGACTCTTTGCCGTTCAGCTACAGGAAAAAGGTTATACGGCTACCAAATATGTTGCTCCCAGCTACAAAAACCTAATACGACTATCTATTCTGTGGCGCACAGCCACAAAATACGAATTAACGCGGTTATCGACTCTTTGCCTTGCAGCTACAGAGAACAGTTCATACGGCTATCAAATCTGTTGCTCCCAGCTACAAAAACCTAATACGACAATCTATTCTGTGGCGCACAGCCACAAAATACAAATTATCGCGGTTATCGACTTGTTGGCTTGCAGCTACAGAGAAAGGTTCATACGGCTATCAAGTTTGTTGCTCCCAGCTACAAAAACCTAATACGACTATATATTCTGTGGCGCACAGCCACAAAAGACGAATTAACGCGGTTATTGACTCTTTGCCTCGCAGTTACAGAGAACATTTCATACGGCTATCAAATCTGTTGCTCCCAGCTACAAAAACCTAATACGACAATCTATTCTGAGGCGCACAGCACAAAGACGAATTAACGCGGTTATTGACATTTTGACTTGCAGCTACAAAAAAAAAATCATACGGCTATCAAGTCTGTTGCTTCCAACTACAAAAACATAATACGACTTTATATTCTGTGGCGCACAGCCACAAAATACAAATTAACGCGGTTATTGACTCTTTGCCTTGCAGTTACAGAGAACATTTCATACGGCTATCAAATCTGTTGCTCCCAGCTACAAAAACCTAATACGACTTTATATTCTGTGGCGCACAGCCACAAAGACAAATTAACGCGGTTTTTACCTCTTTGCCTTGCAGCTACAGAAAAAAAGTTTATACGGCTATCAAGTATGTTGCTCCAGCTACAAAAACCTAATACGACTTTATATTCTGTGGCGCACAGCCACAAAAGACAAATTAACGCGGTTATTGACTCTTTGCCGTGCAGCTACAGAAAAAAGTTTATATGGCTATCAAGTATGTTGCTCCCAGCTAGAAAAACCCAATACAACTATCTATTCTGTGGCACACAGCCACAAAATACGATATAACGCGGTTATCGACTCTTTGCCTTGCAGCTACAGAAAAAAGTTTATACGGCTATCAAGTCTGTTGCTCCTGGCTACAAAAACCTAATACGACTTACTAATCTGTGGCGCCACAGCCACAAAGACAAATTAACGCGGTTATTGACTCTTTACCGTGCTGCTATAGAAAAAAGTTTATACGGCTATCGAGTATGTTGCTTCCAGCTACAAAAACCTAATACGACAATCTATTCTGTGGCGCACAGCCACAAAATACGAATTAACGCGGTTATCGACTCTTTGCCTTGCAACTACAGAGAACAGTTCATACGGCTATCAAGTCTGTGTGCTCCCAGATACAAAAACCTAATACGACTATCTATTATGTGGCGCACAGCCACAAAATACGAAATTAACGCGGTTATCGTCTCTTTGGCTTGCAGTTACAGAGAAAGTTAAGTAGGCAGACCTCAAATCTGTTGCTCCAGCTAAACCTAATACGACAATCTATTCTGTGGCGCACAGCATAAATACAAAATAACGCGGTTATTGACTCTTTGGCTTGCAGTTACAGAGAATATTTCATACGGCTATCAAATCTGTTGCTCCAGCTACAAATACCTATACGACAATCTATTCTGTGGCGCACAGCCACAAAAGGACAAATTAACGCGGTTATTGACTCTTTGCGGTGCAGCTACAGGAAAAAGGTTATACGGCTACCAAATATGTTGCTCCAGCTACAAAACCTAATACGACTATCTATTCTGTGGCGCACAGCCACAAATACGAATTAACGCGGTTATCGACTCTTTGCCTTGCAGCTACAGAGAACAGTTCATACGGCTATCAAATCTGTTGCTCCCAGCTACAAAAACCTAATACGACAATCTTTCTGTGGCGCACAGCCACAAAATACAAATTATCGCGGTTATCGACTTGTTGGCTTGCAGCTACAGAGAAAGGTTCATACGGCTATCAAGTTTGTTGCTCCCAGCTACAAAAACCTAATACGACTATATATTCTGTGGCGCACAGCCACAAAAGACGAATTAACGCGGTTATTGACTCTTTGCCTCGCAGTTACAGAGAACATTTCATACGGCTACAATCTGTTGCTCCAGCTACAAAAACCTAATACGACAATCTATTCTGAGGCGCACAGCCACAAAGACGAATTAACGGGGTATGACATTTTGACTTGCAGCTACATAAAAAAAATCATTACGGCTATCAAGTCTGTTGCTTCCAACTACAAAACAACATAATACGACTTTATATTCTGTGGCGCACAGCCACAAAATACAAATTAACGCGGTTATTGACTCTTTGCCTTGCAGTTACAGAGAACAATTCATACGGCTATCAAATCTGTTGCTCCCAGCTACAAAAACCTAATACGACTTTATATTCTGTGGCGCACAGCCACAAAGACAAATTAACGCGGTTTTTACCTCTTTGCCTTGCAGCTACAGAAAAAAAGTTTATACGGCTATCAAGTATGTTGCTCCCAGCTACAAAAACCTAATACGACTTTATATTCTGTGGCGCACAGCCACAAAAGACAAATTAACGCGGTTATTGACTCTTTGCCGTGCAGCTACAGAAAAAAGTTTATATGGCTATCAAGTATGTTGCTCCCAGCTAGAAAAACCCAATACAACTATCTATTCTGTGGCACACAGCCACAAAATACGATATAACGCGGTTATCGACTCTTTGCCTTGCAGCTACAGAAAAAAGTTTATACGGCTATCAAGTCTGTTGCTCATGGCTACAAAAACCTAATACGACTTTATATCCTATGGCGCACAGCCACAAAAGACAAATTAACGCGGTTATTACCTCTTTGCCTTGCAGCTACAGAAAAAAGTTCATACGGCTATCAAGTCTGTTGCTCCCAGCTACAAAAACCTAATACGACTTTATATTCTGTGGCGCACAGCCACAAAAGACAAATTAACGCGGTTATTGACTCTTTGCCGTGCAGCTACAGAAAAAAGGTTATACGGCTATCAAATATGTTGCTCCCAGATACAAAAACCTAATACGACTATCTATTCTGTGGCGCACAGCCACAAAATACGAATTAACGCGGTTATCGACTCTTTGCCTTGCAGCTACAAAGAACAGTTCATACGGCTATCAAATCTGTTGCTCCCAGCTACAAAAACCTAATACGACAATCTATTCTGTGGCGCACAGCCACAAAATACGAATTATCGCGGTTATCGACTTGTTGGCTTGCAGCTACAGAGAAAAGTTCATACGGTTATCAAGTCTGTTTCTCCCAGCTACAAAAACCTGATACGACAATCTATTCTGTGGCGCACAGCCACAAAAGACAAATTAACGCGGTTATTACCTCTTTGCCTTGCAGCTACAGAAAAAAATTCATACGGCTATCAGTCTGTTGCTCCCAGCTACGAAAACCTAATACGACTTTATATTCTGTGGCGCACAGCCACAAAAGACAAATTAACGCGGTTATTGACTCTTTGCCGTGCAGCTACAGGAAAAAGGTTATACGGCTATCAAGTATGTTGCTCCCAGCTAAAAAAAACCCTAATACGACTATCTATTCTGTGGCGCACAGCCACAGAATACGAATTAACGCGGTTATCGACTCTTTGCCTTGCAGCTACAGAGAACAGTTCATACGGCTATCAAGTCTGTTGCTCCCAGCTACAAAAACCTAATACGACTATATATTCTGTGGCGCACAGCCACAAAAGACGAATTAACGCGGTTATTGACTCTTTGCCTCGCAGTTACAGAGAATATTTCATACGGCTATCAAATCTGTTGCTCCCAGCTACAAAAACCTAATACGACAATCTATTCTGTGGCGCACAGCCACAAAAGACAAATTAACGCGGTTATTGACTCTTTGCCTTGCAGCTACAGAAAAAAAATCATACGGCTATCAAGTCTGTTGCTCCAGCTACGAAAACCTAATACGACTTCATATTCTGTGGCGCACAGCCACAAAACACGAAATATCGCGGTTATCGACTTGTTGGCTTGCAGCTACAGAGAAAAGTTCATACGGCTATCAAGTCTGTTGCTCCCAGCTACGAAAACCTGATACGACAATCTATTCTGTGGCGCACAGCCACAAAAGACAAATTAACGCGGTTATTACCTCTTTGCCTTGCAGCTACAGAAAAAAGTTCATACGGCTATCAAGTCTGTTGCTCCCAGCTACGAAAACCTAATACGACTTTATATTCTGTGGCGCACAGCCACAAAAGACAAATTAACGCGGTTATTGACTCTTTGCCTTGCAGCTACAGAAAAAAATCATACGGCTATCAAGTCTGTTGCTCCCAGCTACGAAAACCTAATACGACTTTATATTCTGTGGCGCACAGCCACAAAACACGAAATATCGCGGTTATCGACTTGTTGGCTTGCAGCTACAGAGAAAAGTTCATACGGCTATCAAGTCTGTTGCTCCCAGCTACAAAAACCTGATACGACAATCTATTCTGTGGCGCACAGCCACAAAAGACAAATTAACGCGGTTATTACCTCTTTGCCTTGCAGCTACAGAAAAAAGTTCATACGGCTATCAAGTCTGTTGCTCCCAGCTACGAAAACCTAATACGACTTTATATTCTGTGGCGCACAGCCACAAAAGACAAATTAACGCGGTTATTGACTCTTTGCCGTGCAGCTACAGGAAAAAGGTTATACGGCTATCAAGTATGTTGCTCCCAGCTACAAAAACCTAATACGACTATCTATTCTGTGGCGCACAGCCACAAAATACGAATTGACGCGGTTATCGACTCTTTGCCTTGCAGCTACAGAGAATATTTCATACGGCTATCAAATCTGTTGCTCCCAGCTACAAAAACCTAATACGACAATCTATTCTGTTGCGCACAGCCACAAAAACAAATTATCGCGGTTATCGACTTGTTGGCTTGCAGCTACAGAGAAAAGTTCATACGGCTATCAAGTCTGTTGCTCCCAGCTACAAAAACCTAATACGACTATATATTCTGTGGCGCACAGCCACAAAAGACGAATTAACGCGGTTATTGACTCTTTGCCTCGCAGTTACAGAGAACATTTCATACGGCTATCAAATCTGTTGCTCCCAGCTACAAAAACCTAATACGACAATCTATTCTGTGGCGCACAGCCACAAAGACGAATTAACGCGGTTATTGACATTTTGACTTGCAGCTACAAAAAAAAATCATACGGCTATCAAGTCTGTTGCTCCCAGCTACAAAAACCTAATACGACTATACATTCTGTGGCGCACAGCCACAAAAGACGAATTAACGCGGTTATTGACTCTTTGCCTCGCAGTTACAGAGAATATTTCATACGGCTATCAAATCTGTTGCTCCCAGATACAAACACCTAATACGACAATCTATTCTGTGGCGCACAGCCACAAAATACGAATTAACGCGGTTATCGACTTTTTGGCTTGCAGTTAAAGAGAAAAGTTCATACGGCTATCAAATCTGTTGCTCCCAGATACAAACACCTAATACGACAATCTATTCTGTGGCGCACAGCCACAAAATACGAATTAACGCGGTTATCGACTTTTTGGCTTGCAGTTACAGAGAAAAGTTTATGCGGCTATCAAGTCTGTTGCTCCCAGCTACAAAAACCTGATACGACAATCTATTCTGTGGCGCACAGCCACAAAAGACAAATTAACGCGGTTATTACCTCTTTGCCTTGCAGCTACAGAAAAAAATTCATACGGCTATCAAGTCTGTTGCTCCCAGCTACGAAAACCTAATACGACTTTATATTCTGTGGCGCACAGCCACAAAAGACAAATTAACGCGGTTATTGACTCTTTGCCGTGCAGCTACAGGAAAAAGGTTATACGGCTATCAAGTATGTTGCTCCCAGCTAAAAAAAACCTAATACGACTATCTATTCTGTGGCGCACAGCCACAGAATACGAATTAACGCGGTTATCGACTCTTTGCCTTGCAGCTACAGAGAACAGTTCATACGGCTATCAAGTCTGTTGCTCCCAGCTACAAAAACCTAATACGACTATATATTCTGTGGCGCACAGCCACAAAAGACGAATTAACGCGGTTATTGACTCTTTGCCTCGCAGTTACAGAGAATATTTCATACGGCTATCAAATCTGTTGCTCCCAGCTACAAAAACCTAATACGACAATCTATTCTGTGGCGCACAGCCACAAAAGACAAATTAACGCGGTTATTGACTCTTTGCCTTGCAGCTACAGAAAAAAAATCATACGGCTATCAAGTCTGTTGCTCCCAGCTACGAAAACCTAATACGACTTCATATTCTGTGGCGCACAGCCACAAAACACGAAATATCGCGGTTATCGACTTGTTGGCTTGCAGCTACAGAGAAAAGTTCATACGGCTATCAAGTCTGTTGCTCCCAGCTACGAAAACCTGATACGACAATCTATTCTGTGGCGCACAGCCACAAAAGACAAATTAACGCGGTTATTACCTCTTTGCCTTGCAGCTACAGAAAAAAGTTCATACGGCTATCAAGTCTGTTGCTCCCAGCTACGAAAACCTAATACGACTTTATATTCTGTGGCGCACAGCCACAAAAGACAAATTAACGCGGTTATTGACTCTTTGCCTTGCAGCTACAGAAAAAAATCATACGGCTATCAAGTCTGTTGCTCCCAGCTACGAAAACCTAATACGACTTTATATTCTGTGGCGCACAGCCACAAAACACGAAATATCGCGGTTATCGACTTGTTGGCTTGCAGCTACAGAGAAAAGTTCATACGGCTATCAAGTCTGTTGCTCCCAGCTACAAAAACCTGATACGACAATCTATTCTGTGGCGCACAGCCACAAAAGACAAATTAACGCGGTTATTACCTCTTTGCCTTGCAGCTACAGAAAAAAGTTCATACGGCTATCAAGTCTGTTGCTCCCAGCTACGAAAACCTAATACGACTTTATATTCTGTGGCGCACAGCCACAAAAGACAAATTAACGCGGTTATTGACTCTTTGCCGTGCAGCTACAGGAAAAAGGTTATACGGCTATCAAGTATGTTGCTCCCAGCTACAAAAACCTAATACGACTATCTATTCTGTGGCGCACAGCCACAAAATACGAATTGACGCGGTTATCGACTCTTTGCCTTGCAGCTACAGAGAATATTTCATACGGCTATCAAATCTGTTGCTCCCAGCTACAAAAACCTAATACGACAATCTATTCTGTTGCGCACAGCCACAAAAACAAATTATCGCGGTTATCGACTTGTTGGCTTGCAGCTACAGAGAAAAGTTCATACGGCTATCAAGTCTGTTGCTCCCAGCTACAAAAACCTAATACGACTATATATTCTGTGGCGCACAGCCACAAAAGACGAATTAACGCGGTTATTGACTCTTTGCCTCGCAGTTACAGAGAACATTTCATACGGCTATCAAATCTGTTGCTCCCAGCTACAAAAACCTAATACGACAATCTATTCTGTGGCGCACAGCCACAAAGACGAATTAACGCGGTTATTGACATTTTGACTTGCAGCTACAAAAAAAAATCATACGGCTATCAAGTCTGTTGCTCCCAGCTACAAAAACCTAATACGACTATACATTCTGTGGCGCACAGCCACAAAAGACGAATTAACGCGGTTATTGACTCTTTGCCTCGCAGTTACAGAGAATATTTCATACGGCTATCAAATCTGTTGCTCCCAGATACAAACACCTAATACGACAATCTATTCTGTGGCGCACAGCCACAAAATACGAATTAACGCGGTTATCGACTTTTTGGCTTGCAGTTAAAGAGAAAAGTTCATACGGCTATCAAATCTGTTGCTCCCAGATACAAACACCTAATACGACAATCTATTCTGTGGCGCACAGCCACAAAATACGAATTAACGCGGTTATCGACTTTTTGGCTTGCAGTTACAGAGAAAAGTTTATGCGGCTATCAAGTCTGTTGCTCCCAGCTACAAAAACCTAATACGACTTCATATTCTGTGGCGCACAGCCACAAAAGACAAATTAACGCGGTTATTGACTCTTTGCCGTAAAGCTACAAAAAAAAGTTTATACGGCTATCAAGTATGTTGCTCCCAGCTGCAAAGACCTAACACGACTATATATTCTGTGGCGCACAGCCACAAAAGACGACTTAACGCGGTTATTGACTCTTTGCCTTGCAGCTACAGAAAAAAGTTCATACGGCTATCAAGTCTGTTGCTCCCAGATACAAAAACCTAAGACGACTGTATATTCTGTGGCGCACAGCCACAAAAGACGACTTAACGCGGTTATTGACTCTTTGCCTTGCAGCTACAGAAAAAAGTTCATACGGCTATCAAGTCTGTTGCTCCCAACTACAAAAACCTAATACGACTTTATATTCTGAGGCGCACAACCACAAAAGACAAATTAACGCGGTAATTGACTCTTTGCCTTGCAGCTACAGAAAAAAGTTTATACGGCTATCAAGTCTGTTGCTCCCAGCTACAAAAACCTAATACGATTATCTATTCTGTGGCGCACAGCCACGAAATACGAATTAACGCGGTTATCGACTCTTCGGCTTGCAGTTACAGAAAAAAAACTCATACGGCAATCAAGTCTGTTGCTCCCAACTACAAAAACCTTATACGACTTTATATTCTGTGGCGCACAGCCACAAAAGACAAATTAACGCGGTTATTGACTCTTTGCCTTGCAGCTACAAAAAAAAGTTCATACGGCTATCAAGTATGTTGCTCCCAGCTCGAAAAACCCAATACAACTATCTTTTCTGTGGCACACAGCCACAAATTACGAATTAACGCGGTTATCGACTCTTTGCCTTGCAGCTACAGAAAAAAGTTTATACGGCTATCAAGTCTGTTGCTCCTGGCTACAAAAACCTAATACGACTTACTATTCTGTGGCGCACAGCCACAAAAGACAAATTAACGCGGTTATTGACTCTTTACCGTGCAGCTATAGAAAAAAGCTTATACGGCTATCGAGTATGTTGCTCCCAGCTACAAAAACCTAATACGACAATCTATTCTGTGGCGCACAGCCACAAAATACGAATTAACGCGGTTATCGACTCTTTGCCTTGCAACTACAGAAAACAGTTCATACGGCTATCAAGTCTGTTGCTCCCAGATACAAAAACCTAATACGACTATCTATTATGTGGCGCACAGCCACAAAACACGAATTAACGCGGTTATCGTCTCTTTGGCTTGCAGTTACAGAGAAAAGTTCATACGGCTATCAAATCTGTTGCTCCCAGCTACAAAAACCTAATACGACAATCTATTCTGTGGCGCACAGCCATAAAATACAAAATAACGCGGTTATTGACTCTTTGGCTTGCAGTTACAGAGAAAAGTTTATACGGCTATCAAGTCTGTTGCTCCCAACTACAAAAACCTAATACGACTTTATATTCTGTGGCGCACAACCACAAAAGACAAATTAACGCGGTTATTGACTCTTTGCCTTGCAGCTACAGAAAAAAGTTTATACGGCTATCAAGTCTGTTGCTCCCAGCTACAAAAACCTAATACGATTATCTATTCTGTGGCGCACAGCCACGAAATACGAATTAACGCGGTTATCGACTCTTCGGCTTGCAGTTACAGAAAAAAAAACTCATACGGCAATCAAGTCTGTTGCTCCCAACTACAAAAACCTAATACAACTATCTTTTCTGTGGCACACAGCCACAAAATACGAATTAACGCGGTTATTGACTCTTTGCCTTGCAGCTACAGAAAAAAGTTTATACGGCTATCAAGTATGTTGCTCCCAGCTAGAAAAACCTAATACGACTTTATGTTCTGTGGCGCACAGCCACAAAAGACAAATTAACGCGGTTATTGACTCTTGCCTTGCAGCTACAAAAAAGTTCATACGGCTATCAAGTATGTTGCTCCCAGCTCGAAAAACCCAATACAACTATCTTTTCTGTGGCACACAGCCATAAATTACGAATTAACGCGGTTATCGACTCTTTGCCTTGCAGCTACAGAAAAAAGTTTATACGGCTATCAAGTCTGTTGCTCCTGGCTACAAAACCTAATACGACTTTATGTTCTGTGGCGCACAGCCACAAAAGACTAATTAACGCGGTTATTGACTCTTTGCCTTGCAGCTACAAAAAAATGTCATACGGCTATCAAGTACGTTGCTCCAGCTAGAAAACCCAATACAACTATCTTTTCTGTGGCACACAGCCACAAAAGACTGAATTAACGCGTTATTGACTCTTTGCCTTGCAGCTACAGAAAAAAGTTTATACGGCTATCAAGTCTGTTGCTCCCAGCTACAAAAACCTAATACGACTTACTATTCTGTGGCGCACAGCCACAAAAGACAAATTAACGCGGTTATTGACTTTTTACCGTGCAGCTACAGAAAAAAGTTCATACGGCTATCAAGTCTGTTGCTCCCAGATACAAAAACCTAATACGACTATCTATTATGTGGCGCACAGCCACAAAATACGAATTAACGCGGTTATCGTCTCTTTGGCTTGCAGTTACAGAGAAAGGTTCATACGGCTATCAAATCAGTTGCTCCCAGCTACAAAAACCTAATACGACAATCTATTCTGTGGCGCACAGCCATAAAATACAAATAACGCGGTTATTGACTCTTTGGCTTGCAGTTACAGAGAAAAGTTTATACGGCTATCAAGTCTGTTGCTCCCAGCTACAAAAACCTAATACGACTCCATATTCTGTGGCGCACAGCCACAAAAGACAAATTAACGCGGTTATTGACTCTTTGCCGTAAAGCTACAGAAAAAAGTTTATACGGCTATCAAGTATGTTGCTCCCAGCTACAAAGACCTAACACGACTATATATTTGTGGCGCACAGCACAAAGACGACTTAACGCGGTATCGACTCTTTGCATTGCAGCTACAGAAAAAAGTTCATACGGCTATCAAGTCTGTTGCTCCCAGATACAAAAACCTAAGACGACTATATATTCTGTGGCGCACAGCCACAAAATACGAATTAACGCGTTATTGACTCTTTGCCTTGCAGCCACAGAGAACAGTTCATACGGCTATCAAATCTGTTGCTCCCAGCTACAAAAACCTATTACGACAATCTATTTTGTGGCGCACATCCACCAAATACGAATTAACGCGGTTATTGACTCTTTGCCTTGCACCTGCAAAAAAAAATCATACGGCTATCAAGTCTGTTGCTCCCAACTACAAAACCTAATACGACTTATATTCTGTGGCGCACAACCACAAAAGACAAAATTAACGCGGTTATTGACTCTTTGCCTTGCAGCTACAGAAAAAGTTTATACGGCTATCAAGTCTGTTGCTCCCAGCTACAAAAACCTAATACGATTATCTATTCTGTGACGCACAGCACGAAATACGAATCAACGCGGTTATCGACTCTTCGGCTTGCAGTTACAGAAAAAAAAACTCATACGGCAATCAAGTCTGCTGCTCCCAACTACAAAAACTAATACGACTTTATATTCTGTGGCGCACAGCCACCAAAGACAGATTAACGCGGTTATTGACTCTTTGCCTTGCAGCTACAGAAAAAAGTTTAACGGCTATCAAGTATGTTGCTCCCAGCTAGAAAACCCAATACAACTATCTATTCTGTGGCGCACAGCCATAAAATACGAAATAACGCGGTTATTGACTCTTGGCTTTGCAGTTACAGAGAAAAGTTTATACGGCTATCAAGTCTGTTGCTCCCAGCTACAAAAACCTAATACGACTCCATATTCTTTGGCGCACAGCCACAAAAGACAAATTAACGCGGTTATTGACTCTTTGCCGTAAAGCTACAGAAAAAAGTTATACGGCTATCAAGTATGTTGCTCCCAGCTACAAAGACCTAACACGACTATATATTTGTGGCGCACAGCCACAAAAGACGACTTAACGCGGTTATTGACTCTTTGCCTTGCAGCTACAGAGAACAGTTCATACGGCTATCAAATCTGTTGCTCCAGCTACAAAACCTGATACGACAATCTATTTGTGGCGCACATCCACCAAATACGAATTAACGCGGTTATTGACTCTTTGCCTTGCACCTACAAAAAAAATCATACGGCTATCAAGTCTGTTGCTCCCAACTACAAAAACCTAATACGACTTTATATTCTGTGGCGCACAACCACAAAAGACAAATTAACGCGGTTATTGACTCTTTTCCTTGCAGCTACAGAAAAAAGTTTATTACGGCTATCAAGTCTGTTGCTCCCAGCTACAAAAACCTAATACGATTATCTATCTGTGGCGCACAGCACGAAATACGAATCACGCGGTTATCGACTCTTCGGCTTGCAGTTACAGAAAAAAAAACTCATACGGCAATCAAGTCTGTTGCTCCCAACTACAAAAACCTAATACGACTTTATATTCTGTGGCGCACAGCCACAAAGACAGATAACGCGGTTATTGACTCTTTGCCTTGCAGCTACAGAAAAAAGTTTATACGGCTATCAAGTATGTTGCTCCCAGCTAGAAAAACCCAATACAACTATCTTTTCTGTGGCACACAGCCACAAAATACGAACTAACGCGGTTATTGACTATTTGCCTTGCAGCTACAAAAAAAAGTTTATACGGCTATCAAGTCTGTTGCTCCCAGCTAGAAAAACCCAATACAACTATCTTTTCTGTGGCACACAGCCACAAAATACGAACTAACGCGGTTATTGACTCTTTGCCGTAAAGCTACAGAAAAAAGTTTATACGGCTATCAAGTATGTTGCTCCCAGCTACAAAGACCTAACACGACTATATATTTTGTGGCGCACAGCCACAAAAGACGACTTAACGCGGTTATTGACTCTTTGCCTTGCAGCTACAGAAAAAAGTTCATACGGCTATCAAGTCTGTTGCTCCAGATACAAAAACCTAAGACGACTATATATTCTGTGGCGCACAGCCACAAAAGACGAATTAACGCGTTATTGACTCTTTGCCTTGCAGCTACAGAGAACAGTTCATACGGCTATCAAATCTGTTGCTCCCAGCTACAAAACCTGATACGACAATCTATTTTGTGGCGCACATCCACCAAATACGAATTAACGCGGTTATTGACTCTTTGCCTTGCACCTACAAAAAAAAATCATACGGCTATCAAGTCTGTTGCTCCCAACTACAAAAACCTAATACGACTTATATTCTGTGGCGCACAACCACAAAAGACAAATTAACGCGGTTATTGACTCTTTTCCTTGCAGCTACAGAAAAAAGTTTATACGGCTATCAAGTCTGTTGCTCCCAGCTACAAAAACCTAATACGATTATCTATTCTGTGGCGCACAGCCACGAAATACGAATCAACGCGGTTATCGACTCTTCGGCTTGCAGTTACAGAAAAAAAAACTCATACGGCAATCAAGTCTGTTGCTCCCAACTACAAAAACCTAATACGACTTTATATTCTGTGGCGCACAGCCACAAAGACAGATTAACGCGGTTATTGACTCTTTGCCTTGCAGCTACAGAAAAAAGTTTATACGGCTATCAAGTATGTTGCTCCCAGCTAGAAAAACCCAATACAACTATTTTTTCTGTGGCACACAGCCACAAAATACGAACTAACGCGGTATTGACTATTTGCCTTGCAGCTACAAAAAAAAGTTTTATACGGCTATCAAGTCTGTTGCTCCCAGCTACAAAAACCTAATACGACTTACTATTCTGTGGCGCACAGCCACAAAGACAAATTAACGCGGTTATTGACTCTTTACCGTGCAGCTACAGAAAACAGTTTATACGGCTATCGAGTATGTTGCTCCCAGCTACAAAAACCTGATACGACAATCTATTCTGTGGCGCACAGCCACAAAATACGAATTAACGCGGTTGTCGACTCTTTGCCTTGCAACTACAGAGAACAGTTCATACGGCTATCAAGTCTGTTGCTCCCCAGATACAAAAACCTAATACGACTATCTATTATGTGGCGCACAGCCACAAAATACGAATTAACGCGGTTATCGACTCTTTGGCTTGCAGTTACAGAGAAAAGTTCATACGGCTATCAAATCTGTTGCTCCTAGCTACAAAAACCTAATACGACAATCTATTCTGTGGCGCACAGCCATAACATACGAAATAACGCGGTTATTGACTCTTTGGCTTGCAGTTACAGAGAAAAATTTATACGGCTATCAAGTCTGTTGCTCCCAGCTACAAAAACCTAATACGACTCCATATTCTGTGGCGCACAGCCACAAAGACAAATTAACGCGGTTATTGACTCTTTGCCGTAAAGCTACAAAATAAAAGTTTATACGGCTATCAAGTATGTTGCTCCCAGCTACAAAGACCTAACACGACTATATATTAGTGGCGCACAGCCACAAAAGACGACTTAACGCGGTTATTGACTCTTTGCCTTGCAGCTACAGAAAAAAGTTCATACGGCTATCAAGTCTGTTGCTCCCAGATACAAACACCTAAGACGACTATATATTCTGTGGCGCACAGCCACAAAAGACGAATTAACGCGTTATTGACTCTTTGCCTTGCAGCTACAGAGAACAGTTCATACGGCTATCAAGTCTGTTGCTCCAGCTACAAAAACCTAATACGACTATATATTCTGTGGCGCACAGCCACAAAAGACGAATTAACGCGGTTATTGACTCTTTGCCTCGCAGTTACAGATAACATTTCATACGGCTATCAAATCTGTTGCTCCCAGCTACAAAAACCTGATACGACAATCTATTCTGTGGCGCACAGCCACAAAGACGAATTAACGCGGTTATTGACATTTTGACTTGCAGCTACAAAAAAAAATCATACGGCTATCAAGTCTGTTGCTTCCAACTACAGAAACATAATACGACAATCTATTCTGTGGCGCACAGCTACAAAACACGAAATATCGCGGTTATCGACTTGTTGGCTTGCAGCTACAGAGAAAAGTTTATACGGCTATCAAGTCTGTTGCTCCCAGCTACAAAAACCTAATACGACTTACTATTCTGTGGCGCACAGCCACAAAAGACAAATTAACGCGGTAATTGACTCTTTACCGTGCAGCTACAGAAAACAGTTTATACGGCTATCGAGTATGTTGCTCCCAGCTACAAAAACCTGATACGACAATCTATTCTGTGGCGCACAGCCACAAAATACGAATTAACGCGGTTGTCGACTCTTTGCCTTGCAACTACAGAGAACAGTTCATACGGCTATCAAGTCTGTTGCTCCCAGATACAAAAACCTAATACGACTATCTATTTGTGGCGCACAGCCACAAAATACGAATTAACGCGGTTATCGACTCTTTGGCTTGCAGTTACAGAGAAAAGTTCATACGGCTATCAAATCTGTTGCTCCTAGCTACAAAAACCTAATACGACAATCTATTCTGTGGCGCACAGCCATAACATACGAAATAACGCGGTTATTGACTCTTTGGCTTGCAGTTACAGAGAAAAAATTATACGGCTATCAAGTCTGTTGCTCCAGCTACAAAAACCTAATACGACTCCATATTCTGTGGCGCACAGCCACAAAAGACAAATTAACGCGGTTATTGACTCTTTGCCGTAAAGCTACAAAATAAAAGTTTATACGGCTATCAAGTATGTTGCTCCCAGCTACAAAGACCTAACACGACTATAATTTAGTGGCGCACAGCCACAAAAGACGACTTAACGCGGTTATTGACTCTTTGCCTTGCAGCTACAGAAAAAAGTTCATACGGCTATCAAGTCTGTTGCTCCCAGATACAAACACCTAAGACGACTATATATTCTGTGGCGCACAGCCACAAAAGACGAATTAACGCGTTATTGACTCTTTGCCTTGCAGCTACAGAGAACAGTTCATACGGCTATCAAGTCTGTTGCTCCCAGCTACAAAAACCTAATACGACTATATATTCTGTGGCGCACAGCCACAAAAGACGAATTAACGCGGTTATTGACTCTTTGCCTCGCAGTTACAGATAACATTTCATACGGCTATCAAATCTGTTGCTCCCAGCTACAAAAACCTGATACGACAATCTATTCTGTGGCGCACAGCCACAAAGACGAATTAACGCGGTTATTGACATTTTGACTTGCAGCTACAAAAAAAAAATCATACGGCTATCAAGTCTGTTGCTTTCCAACTACAGAAACATAATACGACAATCTATTCTGTGGCGCACAGCTACAAAACACGAAATATCGCGGTTATCGACTTGTTGGCTTGCAGCTACAGAGAAAAGTTCATACGGCTATCAAGTCTGTTGCTCCCAGCTACAAAAACCTGATACGACAATCTATTCTGTGGCGCACAGCCACAAAAGACAAATTAACGCGGTTATTACCTCTTTGCCTTGCAGCTACAGAAAAAAGTTCATACGGCTATCAAATCTGTTGCTCCCAGCTACAAAAACCTAATACGACAATCTATTCTGTGGCGCACAGCCACAAAATACAAATTATCGCGGTTATCGACTTGTTGGCTTGCAGCTACCGAGAAAAGTTCATACGGCTATCAAGT
This sequence comes from Litoditis marina, assembly GCA_964036275.1. Classification (NCBI taxonomy): domain Eukaryota; kingdom Metazoa; phylum Nematoda; class Chromadorea; order Rhabditida; family Rhabditidae; genus Litoditis; species Litoditis marina. The sequence goes on from CAXIWQ010000177.1 coordinate 127,676, forward strand.
CTGTTGCTCCCAGCTACATAAACCTAATACGACTATATATTCTGTGGCGCACAGCCACAAAAGACGAATTAACGCGGTTATTGACTCTTGCCTCGCAGTTACAGAGAACATTTCATACGGCTACCAAATCTGTTGCTCCCAGCTACAAAAACCTAATACGACAATCTATTCTGTGGCGCACAGCCACAAGACGAATTGACGCGGTTATTGACATTTTGACTTGCAGCCACAAAAACAAATCATACGGCTATCAAGTCTGTTGCTTCCAACTACAAAAACATAATACGACTTTATATTCTGTGGCGCACAGCCACAAAATACAAATTAACGCGGTTATTGACTCTTTGCCTTGCAGTTACAGAGAACATTTCATACGGCTATCAAATCTGTTGCTCCCAGCTACAAAAACCTAATACGACTTTATATTCTGTGGCGCACAGCCACAAAAGACAAATTAACGCGGTTATTACCTCTTTGCCTTGCAGCTACAGAAAAAAAGTTTATACGGCTATCAAGTCTGTTGCTCCCAGCTACAAAACCTAATACGACTTTATATTCTGTGGCGCACAGCCACAAAAGACAAATTAACGCGGTTATTGACTCTTTGCCGTGCAGCTACAGAAAAAAGTTTATATGGCTATCAAGTATGTTGTTCCCAGCTAGAAAAACCCAATACAACTATCTATTCTGTGGCACACAGCCACAAATACGATATAACGCGGTTATCGACTCTTTGCCTTGCAGCTACAGAAAAAAGTTTATACGGCTATCAAGTCTGTTGCTCATGGCTACAAAAACCTAATACGACTTTATATCCTGTGGCGCACAGCCACAAAAGACAAATTAACGCGGTTATTACCTCTTTGCCTTGCAGCTACAGAAAAAAGTTCATACGGCTATCAAGTCTGTTGCTCCCAGCTACAAAACCTGATACGACAATCTATTCTGTGGCGCACAGCCACAAAGACGAATTAACGCGGTTATTGACATTTTGACTTGCAGCTACAAAAAAAAATCATACGGCTATCAAGTCTGTTGCTTCCAACTACAAAAACATAATACGACTTTATATTCTGTGGCGCACAGCCACAAAAGACAAATTAACGCGGTTATTGACTCTTTGCCTTGCAGTTACAGAGAACATTTCATACGGCTATCAAATCTGTTGCTCCCAGCTACAAAAACCTAATACGACTTTATATTCTGTGGCGCACAGCCACAAAAGACAAATTAACGCGGTTATTACCTCTTTGCCTTGCAGCTACAGAAAAAAAGTTTATACGGCTATCAAGTCTGTTGCTCCCAGCTACAAAAACCTAATACGACTTTATATTCTGTGGCGCACAGCCACAAAAGACAAATTAACGCGGTTATTGACTCTTTGCCGTGCAGCTACAGAAAAAAGTTTATATGGCTATCAAGGATGTTGCTCCCAGCTAGAAAAACCCAATACAACTATCTATTCTGTGGCACACAGCCACAAAATACGATACAACGCGGTTATCGACTCTTTGCCTTGCAGCTACAGAAAAAAGTTTATACGGCTATCAAGTCTGTTGCTCATGGCTACAAAAACCTAATACGACTTTATATCCTGTGGAGCACAGCCACAAAAGACAAATTAACGCGGTTATTACCTCTTTGCCTTGCAGCTACAGAAAAAAGTTCATACGGCTATCAAGTCTGTTGCTCCCAGCTACAAAAACCTGATACGACAATCTATTCTGTGGCGCACAGCCACAAAAGACAAATTAACGCGGTTATTGACTCTTTGCCGTGCAGCTACAGAAAAAAGTTTATATGGCTATCAAGTATGTTGCTCCCAGCTAGAAAAACCCAATACAACTATCTATTCTGTGGCACACAGCCACAAAATACGAATTAACGCGGTTATCGACTCTTTGCCTTGCAGCTACAGAAAAAAGTTTGTACGGCTATCAAGTCTGTTGCTCCCAGCTACAAAAACCTAATACGACTTTATATTCTGTGGCGCACAGCCACAAAGACAAATTAACGCGGTTATTACCTCTTTGCCTTGCAGCTACAGAAAAAAGTTCATACGGCTATCAAGTCTGTTGCTCCCAGCTACAAAAACCTAATACGACTTTATATTCTGTGGCGCACAGCCACAAAAGACAAATTAACGCGTTTATTGACTCTTTGCCGTGCAGCTACAGAAAAAAGTTTATATGGCTATCAAGTATGTTGTTCCAGCTAGAAAAACCCAATACAACTATCTATTCTGTGGCACACAGCCACAAAATACGAATTAACGCGGTTATCGACTGTTTGTTTTGCAGCTACAGAAAAAAGTTAATACGGCTATCAAGTCGGTTGCTCCCAGCTACAAAAACCTAATACGACAATCTATTCTGTGGCGCACAGCCACAAAAACGAATTAACGCGGTTATCGACATTTTGACATGCAGCTACAAAAAAAATCATACGGCTATCAAGTCTGTTGCTCCCAACTACAAAAACATAGTACGACTTTATATTCTGTGGCGCACAGCCACAAAATACGAATTAACGCGGTTATCGACTGTTTGTTTTGCAGCTACAGAAAAAAGTTAATACGGCTATCAAGTCGGTTGCTCCCAGCTACAAAAACCTAATACGACAATCTATTCTGTGGCGCACAGCCACAAAAACGAATTAACGCGGTTATCGACATTTTGACATGCAGCTACAAAAAAAATCATACGGCTATCAAGTCTGTTGCTCCCAACTACAAAAACATAGTACGACTTTATATTCTGTGGCGCACAGCCACAAAAGACGAATTAACGCGGTTATTGACTCTTTGCCTCGCAGTTACAGAGAACATTTCATACGGCTATCAAATCTGTTGCTCCCAGCTACAAAAACCTAATACGACAATCTATTCTGTGGCGCACAGCCACAAAGACGAATTAACGCGGTTATTGACATTTTGACTTGCAGCTACAAAAAAAAATCATACGGCTATCAAGTCTGTTGCTTCCAACTACAGAAACATAATACGACAATCTATTCTGTGGCGCACAGCCACAAAAGACGAATTAACGCGGTTATTGACTCTTTGCCTCGCAGTTACAGAGAACATTTCACACGGCTATTAAATCTGTTGCTCCAGCTACAAAAACCTAATACGACTTTATATTCTGTGGCGCACAGCCACAAAAGACAAATTAACGCGGTTATTACCTCTTTGCCTTGCAGCTACAGAAAAAAGTTCATACGGCTATCAAGTCTGTTGCTCCCAGCTACAAAAACCTAATACGACTTTATATTCTGTGGCGCACAGCCACAAAAGATTTTACGCGGTTATTGACTCTTTGCCGTGCAGCTACAGAAAAAAAAGTTTATACGGCTATCAAGTCTGTTGCTCATGGCTACAAAAACCTAATACGACTTTATATTCTGTGGCGCACAGCCACAAAAGACAAATTAACGCGGTTATTACCTCTTTGCCTTGCAGTTACAGAGAACATTTCATACGGCTATCAAATCTGTTGCTCCCAGCTACAAAAACCTAATACGACAATCTATTCTGTGGCGCACAGCCACAAAATACGAATTTACGCGGTTATCGACTCTTTGCTTGCAGCTACAGAAAAAAGTTTATATGGCTATCAAGTATGTTGCTCCCAGCTAGAAAAACCCAATACAACTATCTATTCTGTGGCACACAGCCACAAAATACGATATAACGCGGTTATCGACTCTTTGCCTTGCAGCTACAGAGAAAAGTTCATACGGCTATCAAGTCTGTTTGCTCCCAGCTACAAAAACCTGATACGACAATCTATTCTGTGGCGCACAGCCACAACAGACAAATTAACGCGGTTATTACCTCTTTGCCTTGCAGCTACAGAAAAAAATTCATACGGCTATCAAGTCTGTTGCTCCCAGCTACAAAAACCTAATACGACTTTATATTCTGTGGCGCACAGCCACAAAAGACAAATTAACGCGGTTATTGACTCTTTGCCGTGCAGCTACAGAAAAAAGTTTATATGGCTATCAAGTATGTTGTTCCCAGCTAGAAAAACCCAATACAACTATCTATTCTGTGGCACACAGCCACAAAATACGAATTAACGCGGTTATCGACTGTTTGTTTTGCAGCTACAGAAAAAAGTTAATACGGCTATCAAGTCGGTTGCTCCCAGCTACAAAAACCTAATACGACAATCTATTCTGTGGCGCACAGCCACAAAAACGAATTAACGCGGTTATCGACATTTTGACATGCAGCTACAAAAAAAATCATACGGCTATCAAGTCTGTTGCTCCCAACTACAAAAACATAGTACGACTTTATATTCTGTGGCGCACAGCCACAAAATACAAATTAACGCGGTTATTGACTCTTTGCCGTGCAGCTACAGGAAAAAGGTTATACGGCTATCAAGTATGTTGCTCCCAGCTACAAAAACCTAATACGACTTTATATTCTGTGGCGCACAGCCACAAAAGACAAATTAACGCGGTTATTGACTCTTTGCCGTGCAGCTACAGGAAAAAGGTTATACGGCTATCAAGTATGTTGCTCCCAGCTAAAAAAACCTAATACGACTATATATTCTGTGGCGCACAGCCACAAAAGACGAATTAACGCGGTTATTGACTCTTTGCCTCGCAGTTACAGAGAACATTTCATACGGCTATCAAATCTGTTGCTCCAGCTACAAAAACCTAATACGACAATCTATTCTGTGGCGCACAGCCACAAAGACGAATTAACGCGGTTATTGACATTTTGACTTGCAGCTACAAAAAAAAATCATACGGCTATCAAGTCTGTTGCTTCCAACTACAGAAACATAATACGACAATCTATTCTGTGGCGCACAGCCACAAAAGACGAATTAACGCGGTTATTGACTCTTTGCCTCGCAGTTACAGAGAACATTTCACACGGCTATCAAATCTGTTGCTCCCAGCTACAAAAACCTAATACGACTATCTATTCTGTGGCGCACAGCCACAAAATACGAATTAACGCGGTTATCGACTGTTTGCTTTGCAGCTACAGAAAAAAGTTTATACGGCTATCAAGTCTGTTGCTCCCAGCTACAAAAACCTAATACGACTTTATATTCTGTGGCGCACAGCCACAAAAGACAAATTAACGCGGTTATTGACTCTTTGCCGTGCAGCTGCAGAAAAAAAAAGTTTATACGGCTATCAAGTCTGTTGCTCATGGCTACAAAAACCTAATACGACTTTATATTCTGTGGCGCACAGCCACAAAAGACAAATTAACGCGGTTATTACCTCTTTGCCTTGCAGTTACAGAGAACATTTCATACGGCTATCAAATCTGTTGCTCCCAGCTACAAAAACCTAATACGACAATCTATTCTGTGGCGCACAACCACAAAATACGAATTTACGCGGTTATCGACTCTTTGGCTTGCAGCTACAGAAAAAAGTTTATATGGCTATCAAGTATGTTGCTCCCAGCTAGAAAAACCCAATACAACTATCTATTCTGTGGCACACAGCCACAAAATACGATATAACGCGGTTATCGACTCTTTGCCTTGCAGCTACAGAGAAAAGTTCATACGGCTATCAAGTCTGTTGCTCCCAGCTACAAAAACCTGATACGACAATCTATTCTGTGGCGCACAGCGACAACAGACAAATTAACGCGGTTATTACCTCTTTGCCTTGCAGCTACAGAAAAAAATTCATACGGCTATCAAGTCTGTTGCTTCCAGCTACGAAAACCTAATACGATTTTATATTCTGTGGCGCACACCCACAAAAGACAAATTAACGCGGTTATTGACTCTTTGCCTCGCAGTTACAGAGAACATTTCATACGGCTATCAAATCTGTTGCTCCCAGCTACAAAAACCTAATACGACTATATATTCTGTGGCGCACAGCCACAACATACGAATTAACGCGGTTATCGACTGTTTGCTTTGCAGCTACAGAAAAAAGTTTATACGGCTATCAAGTCTGTTGCTCCCAGCTACAAAAACCTAATACGACTTTATATTCTGTGGCGCACAGCCACAAAAGATTTTACGCGGTTATTGACTCTTTGCCGTGCAGCTACAGAAAAAAAGTTTATACGGCTATCAAGTCTGTTGCTCATGGCTACAAAAACCTAATACGACTTTATATTCTGTGGCGCACAGCCACAAAAGACAAATTAACGCGGTTATTACCTCTTTGCCTTGCAGTTACAGAGAACATTTCATACGGCTATCAAATCTGTTGCTCCCAGCTACAAAAACCTAATACGACAATCTATTCTGTGGCGCACAGCCACCAAATACGAATTTACGCGGTTATCGACTCTTTGGCTTGCAGCTATAGAAAAAAGTTTATATGGCTATCAAGTATGTTGCTCCCAGCTAGAAAAACCTAATACGACTTTATATTCTGTGGCGCACAGCCACAAAAGACAAATTAACGCGGTTATTGACTTTTTGCCTTGCAGCTACAGGAAAAAGTTCATACGGCTATCAAGTCTGTTGCTCCCAGCTACAAGAACCTGATACGACTATCTTTTCTGTGGCGCACAACCACGAAATACAAATTAACGCGGTTATCGACTTTTCGGCTTGCAGTTACAGAAAAAAGTTTATACGGCTATCAAGTCTGTTGCTCATGGCTACAAAAACCTAATACGACTGTACATCCTGTGGCGCACAGCCACAAAAGACAGTTTAACGCGGTTATTGACTCTTTGCCTTGCAGCTACAGAAAACAAATTATACGGCTATCAAGTCTGTTGCTACCAGCTACAAAAACTTAATACGACTATCTTTTCTGTGGTGCACAACCACAAAATACGAATTAACGCGGTTATTGACTCTTTGCCTTGCAGCTACAGGAAAAAGTTTATACGGCTATCAAGTCTGTTGCTCCCAGCTACAAAAACCTAATACGACTTTATATTCTGTGGCGCACAGCCACAAAAGACAAATTAACGCGGTTATTACCTCTTTGCCTTGCAGCTACAGAAAAAAAGTTTATACGGCTATCAAGTCTGTTGCTCCCAGCTACAAAAACCTAATACGACTTTATATTCTGTGGCGCACAGCCACAAAAGACAAATTAACGCGGTTATTGACTCTTTGCCGTGCAGCTACAGAAAAAAAGTTTATATGGCTATCAAGTATGTTGTTCCCAGCTAGAAAAACCCAATACAACTATCTATTCTGTGGCACACAGCCACAAAATACGATATAACGCGGTTATCGACTCTTTGCCTTGCAGCTACAGAAAAAAGTTTATACGGCTATCAAGTCTGTTGCTCATGGCTACAAAAACCTAATACGACTTTATATCCTGTGGCGCACAGCCACAAAAGACAAATTAACGCGGTTATTACCTCTTTGCCTTGCAGCTACAGAAAAAAGTTCATACGGCTATCAAGTCTGTTGCTCCCAGCTACAAAAACCTGATACGACAATCTATTCTGTGGCGCACAGCCACAAAGACGAATTAACGCGGTTATTGACATTTTGACTTGCAGCTACAAAAAAAAAATCATACGGCTATCAAGTCTGTTGCTTCCAACTACAAAAACATAATACGACTTTATATTCTGTGGCGCACAGCCACAAAATACAAATTAACGCGGTTATTGACTCTTTGCCTTGCAGTTACAGAGAACATTTCATACGGCTATCAAATCTGTTGCTCCCAGCTACAAAAACCTAATACGACTTTATATTCTGTGGCGCACAGCCACAAAAGACAAATTAACGCGGTTATTACCTCTTTGCCTTGCAGCTACAGAAAAAAGTTTATATGGCTATCAAGGATGTTGCTCCCAGCTAGAAAAACCCAATACAACTATCTATTCTGTGGCACACAGCCACAAAATACGATACAACGCGGTTATCGACTCTTTGCCTTGCAGCTACAGAAAAAAGTTCATACGGCTATCAAATCTGTTGCTCCCAGCTACAAAAACCTAATACGACTTTATATTCTGTGGCGCACAGCCACAAAAGACAAATTAACGCGGTTATTACCTCTTTGCCTTGCAGCTACAGAAAAAAGTTTATACGGCTATCAAGTCTGTTGCTCATGGCTACAAAAACCTAATACGACTTTATATCCTGTGGAGCACAGCCACAAAAGACAAATTAACGCGGTTATTACCTCTTTGCCTTGCAGCTACAGAAAAAAGTTCATACGGCTATCAAGTCTGTTGCTCCCAGCTAGAAAAACCCAATACAACTATCTATTCTGTGGCACACAGCCACAAAATACGAATTAACGCGGTTATCGACTCTTTGCCTTGCAGCTACAGAAAAAAGTTTATACGGCTATCAAGTCTGTTGCTCCCAGCTACAAAAACCTAATACGACTTTATATTCTGTGGCGCACAGCCACAAAAGACAAATTAACGCGGTTATTACCTCTTTGCCTTGCAGCTACAGAAAAAAGTTCATACGGCTATCAAGTCTGTTGCTCCCAGCTACAAAAACCTAATACGACTTTATATTCTGTGGCGCACAGCCACAAAAGACAAATTAACGCGGTTATTGACTCTTTGCCGTGCAGCTACAGAAAAAAGTTTATATGGCTATCAAGTATGTTGCTCCCAGCTAGAAAAACCCAATACAACTATCTATTCTGTGGCACACAGCCACAAAATACGAATTAACGCGGTTATCGACTCTTTGCCTTGCAGCTACAGAAAAAAGTTTATACGGCTATCAAGTCTGTTGCTCCCAGCTACAAAAACCTAATACGACTTTATATTCTGTGGCGCACAGCCACAAAAGACAAATTAACGCGGTTATTACCTCTTTGCCTTGCAGCTACAGAAAAAAGTTCATACGGCTATCAAGTCTGTTGCTCCCAGCTACAAAAACCTAATACGACTTTATATTCTGTGGCGCACAGCCACAAAAGACAAATTAACGCGGTTATTGACTCTTTGCCGTGCAGCTACAGAAAAAAGTTTATATGGCTATCAAGTATGTTGTTCCCAGCTAGAAAAACCCAATACAACTATCTATTCTGTGGCACACAGCCACAAAATACGAATTAACGCGGTTATCGACTGTTTGTTTTGCAGCTACAGAAAAAAGTTAATACGGCTATCAAGTCGGTTGCTCCCAGCTACAAAAACCTAATACGACAATCTATTCTGTGGCGCACAGCCACAAAAACGAATTAACGCGGTTATCGACATTTTGACATGCAGCTACAAAAAAAAATCATACGGCTATCAAGTCTGTTGCTCCCAACTACAAAAACATAGTACGACTTTATATTCTGTGGCGCACAGCCACAAAATACAAATTAACGCGGTTATTGACTCTTTGCCGTGCAGCTACAGGAAAAAGGTTATACGGCTATCAAGTATGTTGCTCCCAGCTACAAAAACCTAATACGACTTTATATTCTGTGGCGCACAGCCACAAAAGACAAATTAACGCGGTTATTGACTCTTTGCCGTGCAGCTACAGGAAAAAGGTTATACGGCTATCAAGTATGTTGCTCCCAGCTAAAAAAACCTAATACGACTATATATTCTGTGGCGCACAGCCACAAAAGACGAATTAACGCGGTTATTGACTCTTTGCCTCGCAGTTACAGAGAACATTTCATACGGCTATCAAATCTGTTGCTCCCAGCTACAAAAACCTAATACGACAATCTATTCTGTGGCGCACAGCCACAAAGACGAATTAACGCGGTTATTGACATTTTGACTTGCAGCTACAAAAAAAAATCATACGGCTATCAAGTCTGTTGCTTCCAACTACAGAAACATAATACGACAATCTATTCTGTGGCGCACAGCCACAAAAGACGAATTAACGCGGTTATTGACTCTTTGCCTCGCAGTTACAGAGAACATTTCACACGGCTATCAAATCTGTTGCTCCCAGCTACAAAAACCTAATACGACTATCTATTCTGTGGCGCACAGCCACAAAATACGAATTAACGCGGTTATCGACTGTTTGCTTTGCAGCTACAGAAAAAAGTTTATACGGCTATCAAGTCTGTTGCTCCCAGCTACAAAAACCTAATACGACTTTATATTCTGTGGCGCACAGCCACAAAAGATTTTACGCGGTTATTGACTCTTTGCCGTGCAGCTACAGAAAAAAAGTTTATACGGCTATCAAGTCTGTTGCTCATGGCTACAAAAACCTAATACGACTTTATATTCTGTGGCGCATAGCCACAAAAGACAAATTAACGCGGTTATTACCTCTTTGCCTTGCAGTTACAGAGAACATTTCATACGGCTATCAAATCTGTTGCTCCCAGCTACAAAAACCTAATACGACAATCTATTCTGTGGCGCACAGCCACAAAATACGAATTTACGCGGTTATCGACTCTTTGGCTTGCAGCTACAGAAAAAAGTTTATATTGCTATCAAGTATGTTGCTCCCAGCTAGAAAAACCCAATACAACTATCTATTCTGTGGCACACAGCCACAAAATACGATATAACGCGGTTATCGACTCTTTGCCTTGCAGCTACAGAGAAAAGTTCATACGGCTATCAAGTCTGTTGCTCCCAGCTACAAAAACCTGATACGACAATCTATTCTGTGGCGCACAGCCACAACAGACAAATTAACGCGGTTATTACCTCTTTGCCTTGCAGCTACAGAAAAAAATTCATACGGCTATCAAGTCTGTTGCTTCCAGCTACGAAAACCTAATACGATTTTATATTCTGTGGCGCACACCCACAAAAGACAAATTAACGCGGTTATTGACTCTTTGCCTCGCAGTTACAGAGAACATTTCATACGGCTATCAAATCTGTTGCTCCCAGCTACAAAAACCTAATACGACTATCTATTCTGTGGCGCACAGCCACAACATACGAATTAACGCGGTTATCGACTGTTTGCTTTGCAGCTACAGAAAAAAGTTTATACGGCTATCAAGTCTGTTGCTCCCAGCTACAAAAACCTAATACGACTTTATATTCTGTGGCGCACAGCCACAAAAGATTTTACGCGGTTATTGACTCTTTGCCGTGCAGCTACAGAAAAAAAGTTTATACGGCTATCAAGTCTGTTGCTCATGGCTACAAAAACCTAATACGACTTTATATTCTGTGGCGCACAGCCACAAAAGACAAATTAACGCGGTTATTACCTCTTTGCCTTGCAGTTACAGAGAACATTTCATACGGCTATCAAATCTGTTGCTCCCAGCTACAAAAACCTAATACGACAATCTATTCTGTGGCGCACAGCCACCAAATACGAATTTACGCGGTTATCGACTCTTTGGCTTGCAGCTATAGAAAAAAGTTTATATGGCTATCAAGTATGTTGCTCCCAGCTAGAAAAACCTAATACGACTTTATATTCTGTGGCGCACAGCCACAAAAGACAAATTAACGCGGTTATTGACTCTTTGCCTTGCAGCTACAGGAAAAAGTTCATACGGCTATCAAGTATGTTGCTCCCAGCTACAAGAACCTGATACGACTATCTTTTCTGTGGCGCACAACCACGAAATACAAATTAACGCGGTTATCGACTTTTCGGCTTGCAGTTACTGAAAAAAAAATCACACGGCTATCAAGTCTGTTGCTCACAACTACAAAAACCTAATACGACTGTACATCCTGTGGCGCACAGCCCCAAAAGACAGTTTAACGCGGTTATTGACTCTTTGCCTTGCAGCTACAGAAAACAAATTATACGGCTATCAAGTCTGTTGCTACCAGCTACAAAAACTTAATACGACTATCTTTTCTGTGGTGCACAACCACAAAATACGAATTAACGCGGTTATTGACTCTTTGCCTTGCAGCTACAGGAAAAAGTTTATACGGCTATCAAGTCTGTTGTTCCCAGCTACAAAAACCTAATACGACAATCTTTTCTGTGGTGCACAAGCAGAAAATACGAATTAACGCGGTTATTGACTCTGTGGCTTGCATTTACAGAGAACAGTTCATACGGCTATCACGTCTGCTGCTCCCAGCTACAAAAACCAAATACGACTTTATATTCTGTGGCGCACAGCCACAAAAGACAAATTAACGCGGTTATCGACTCTTTGGCTTGCAGTTACAGAGAAAAGTTCATACGGCTATCCAGTCTGTTTCTCCCAGCTACAAAGACCTAACACGACTATCTATTTTGTGGCGCACAGCCACGAAATACGAATTAACGCGGTTATCGACTCATTGGCTTGCAGCTACGGAAAAAAGTTTATATGGCTATCAAGTCTGTTGCTCCCAGCTACAAAAACCTAATACGACTTTTTATTATGTGGCGCACAGCCACAAAAGACAGATTAACGCGGTTATTGACTCTTTGCCTTGCAGCTACAGAAAACAATTTATACGGCTATCAAGTATGTTGCTCCCAGCTAGAAAAACCCAATACAACTATCTATTCTGTGGCACACAGCCACAAAATACGAATTAACGCGGTTATCGACTCTTTGCCTTGCAGCTACAGAGAAAAGTTTATACGGCTATCAAGTCTGTTGCTCATGGCTACAAAAACCTAATACGACTTTATATTCTGTGGCACACAGCCACAAAATACGATATAACGCGGTTATCGACTCTTTGCCTTGCAGCTACAGAGAACAGTTCATACGGCTATCAAATATGTTGCTCCCAGCTACAAAAACCTAATACGACAATCTATTCTGTGGCGCACAGCCACAAAATACGAATAAACGCGGTTATCGACTCTTTGCCTTGCAGCTACAGAGAACAGTTCATACGGCTATCAAATCTGTTGCTCCCAGCTACAAAAACCTAATACGACAATCTATTCTGTGGCGCACAGCCACAAAATACGAATTATCGCGGTTATCGACTTGTTGACTTGCAGTTACAGAGATAAGTTCATACGGCTATCAAGTCTGTTGCTCCCAGCTACAAAAACCTAATACGACTATATATTCTGTGGCGCACAGCCACAAAAGACGAATTAACGCGGTTATTGACTCTTTGCCTTGCAGCTACAGAAACAAAGTTTATGCGGCTATCAAGTCTGTTGCTCCCAGCTACAAAAACCTAATACGACAATCTATTCTGTGGCGCACAGCCACAAAAGACAAATTAACGCGGTTATCACCTCTTTGCCTTGCAGCTACAGAAAAAGTTTATACGGCTATCAAGTCTGTTGCTCCCAGCTACAAAAACCTAATACGACAATCTATTCTGTGGCGCACAGCCACAAAATACGAATTAACGCGGTTATTGACATTTTGACTTGCAGCTACAAAAAAAATCATACGGCTATCAAGTCTGTTGCTCCCAACTACAAAAACATATTACGACTTTATATTCTGTGGCGCACAGCCATAAAATACAAATTAACGCGGTTATTGACTCTTTGCCTTGCAGTTACAGAGAACATTTTATACGGCTATCAAATCTGTTGCTCCCAGCTACAAAAACTTAATACGACTGTATATTCTGTGGCGCACAGACACAAAAGACAAATTAACGCGGTTATCACCTCTTTGCCTTGCAGCTACAGAAAAAAGTTTATACGGCTATCAAGTCTGTTGCTCCCAGCTACAAAAACCTAATACGACTTTATATTCTGTGGCGCACAGCCACAAAAGATTTTACGCGGTTATTGACTCTTTGCCGTGCAGCTACAGAAAAAAAAGTTTATACGGCTATCAAGTATGTTGCTCCCAGCTACAAAAACCTAATACGACTATCTATTCTGTGGCGCACAGCCACAAAATACGAATTAACGCGGTTATCGACTGTTTGCTTTGCAGCTACAGAAAAAAGTTGATACGGCTATCAAGTATGTTGTTCCCAGCTACAAAAACCTGATACGACAATCTATTCTGTGGCGCACAGCCACAAAATTCAAATTAACGCGGTTATCGACTCTTTGCCTTGCAGCTACAGAGAACAGTTCATACGGCTATCAAATATATTGCTCCCAGCTACAAAAACCTAATACGACAATCTATTCTGTGGCGCACAGCCACAAAATACGAATTAACGCGGTTATCGACTCTTTGCCTTGCAGCTACAGAGAACAGTTCATACGGCTATCAGGTCTGTTGCTCATGGCTACAAAAACCTAATACGACTTTATATTCTGTGGCGCACAGCCACAAAAGACAAATTAACGCGGTTATTGACTCTTTGCCTTGCAGCTACAGAAAAAAGTTTATACGGCTATCAAGTATGTTGCTCCCAGCTAGAAAAACCCAATACAACTATCTATTCTGTGGCACACAGCCACAAAATACGAATTAACGCGGTTATCGACTCTTTGCCTTGCAGCTACAGAAAAAAGTTTATACGGCTATCAAGTCTGTTGCTCATGGCTACAAAAACCTAATACGACTTTATATTCTGTGGCGCACAGCCACAAAAGATTTTACGCGGTTATTGACTCTTTGCCGTGCAGCTACAGAAAAAAAGTTCATACGGCTATCAAGTATGTTGCTCCCAGCTACAAAAACCTAATACGACTATCTATTCTGTGGCGCACAGCCACAAAATACGAATTAACGCGGTTATCGACTGTTTGCTTTGCAGCTACAGAAAAAAGTTGATACGGCTATCAAGTATGTTGTTCCCAGCTACAAAAACCTGATACGACAATCTATTCTGTGGCGCACAGCCACAAAATTCAAATTAACGCGGTTATCGACTCTTTGCCTTGCAGCTACAGAGAACAGTTCATACGGCTATCAAATATGTTGCTCCCAGCTACAAAAACCTAATACGACAATCTATTCTGTGGCGCACAGCCACAAAATACGAATTAACGCGGTTATCGACTCTTTGCCTTGCAGCTACAGAGAACAGTTCATACGGCTATCAGGTCTGTTGCTCATGGCTACAAAAACCTAATACGACTTTATATTCTGTGGCGCACAGCCACAAAAGACAAATTAACGCGGTTATTGACTCTTTGCCTTGCAGCTACAGAAAAAAGTTTATACGGCTATCAAGTATGTTGCTCCCAGCTAGAAAAACCCAATACAACTATCTATTCTGTGGCACACAGCCACAAAATACGAATTAACGCGGTTATCGACTCTTTGCCTTGCAGCTACAGAAAAAAGTTTATACGGCTATCGAGTCTGTTGCTCATGGCTACAAAAACCTAATACGACTTTATATTCTGTGGCGCACAGCCACAAAAAACAAATTAACGCGGTTATTACCTCTTTGCCTTGCAGCTACAGAAAAAAGTTCATACGGCTATCAAGTCTGTTGCTCCCAGCTACAAAAACCTAATACGACTTTATATTCTGTGGCGCACAGCAACAAAAGACAAATTAACGCGGTTATTGACTCTTTGCCGTGCAGCTACAGAAAAAAGTTTATACGGCTATCAAGTATGTTGCTCCCAGCTACAAAAACCTAATACGACTATCTATTCTGTGGCGCACAGCCACAAAATACGAATTAACGCGGTTATCGACTGTTTGTTTTGCAGCTACAGAAAAAAGTTAATACGGCTATCAAGTCGGTTGCTCCCAGCTACAAAAACCTAATACGACAATCTATTCTGTGGCGCACAGCCACAAAAACGAATTAACGCGGTTATCGACATTTTGACTTGCAGCTACAAAAAAAAATCATACGGCTATCAAGTCTGTTGCTCCCAACTACAAAAACATAGTACGACTTTATATTCTGTGGCGTACAGCCACAAAATACAAATTAACGCGGTTATTGACTCTTTGCCGTGCAGCTACAGGAAAAAGGTTATACGGCTATCAAGTATGTTGCTCCCAGCTACAAAAACCTAATACGACTTTATATTCTGTGGCGCACAGCCACAAAAGACAAATTAACGCGGTTATTGACTCTTTGCCGTGCAGCTACAGGAAAAAGGTTATACGGCTATCAAGTATGTTGCTCCCAGCTTAAAAAACCTAATACGACTATATATTCTGTGGCGCACAGCCACAAAAGACGAATTAACGCGGTTATTGACTCTTTGCCTCGCAGTTACAGAGAACATTTCATACGGCTATCAAGTCTGTTGCTCCCAGCTACAAAAACCTGATACGACAATCTATTCTGTGGCGCACAGCCACAACAGACAAATTAACGCGGTTATTACCTCTTTGCCTTGCAGCTACAGAAAAAAATTCATACGGCTATCAAGTCTGTTGCTCCCAGCTACGAAAACCTAATACGATTTTATATTCTGTGGCGCACACCCACAAAAGACAAATTAACGCGGTTATTGACTCTTTGCCTCGCAGTTACAGAGAACATTTCATACGGCTATCAAATCTGTTGCTCCCAGCTACAAAAACCTAATACGACAATCTATTCTGTGGCGCACAGCCACAAAGACGAATTAACGCGGTTATTGACATTTTGACTCGCAGCTACAAAAAAAATCATACGGCTATCAAGTCTGTTGCTTCCAACTACAGAAACATAATACGACAATCTATTCTGTGGCGCACAGCCACAAAAGACGAATTAACGCGGTTATTGACTCTTTGCCTCGCAGTTACAGAGAACATTTCATACGGCTATCAAATCTGTTGCTCCCAGCTACAAAAACCTAATACGACTATCTATTCTGTGGCGCACAGCCACAAAATACGAATTAACGCGGTTATCGACTGTTTGCTTTGCAGCTACAGAAAAAAGTTTATACGGCTATCAAGTCTGTTGCTCCCAGCTACAAAAACCTAATACGACTTTATATTCTGTGGCGCACAGCCACAAAAGATTTTACGCGGTTATTGACTCTTTGCCGTGCAGCTACAGAAAAAAAGTTTATACGGCTATCAAGTCTGTTGCTCATGGCTACAAAAACCTAATACGACTTTATATTCTGTGGCGCACAGCCACAAAAGACAAATTAACGCGGTTATTACCTCTTTGCCTTGCAGTTACAGAGAACATTTCATACGGCTATCAAATCTGTTGCTCCCAGCTACAAAAACCTAATACGACAATCTATTCTGTGGCGCACAGCCACAAAATACGAATTTACGCGGTTATCGACTCTTTGGCTTGCAGCTACAGAAAAAAGTTTATATGGCTATCAAGTATGTTGCTCCCAGCTAGAAAAACCCAATACAACTATCTATTATGTGGCACACAGCCACAAAATACGATATAACGCGGTTATCGACTCTTTGCCTTGCAGCTACAGAGAAAAGTTCATACGGCTATCAAGTCTGTTGCTCCCAGCTACAAAAACCTGATACGACAATCTATTCTGTGGCGCACAGCCACAACAGACAAATTAACGCGGTTATTACCTCTTTGCCTTGCAGCTACAGAAAAAAATTCATACGGCTATCAAGTCTGTTGCTCCCAGCTACGAAAACCTAATACGATTTTATATTCTGTGGCGCACACCCACAAAATACAAATTAACGCGGTTATTACCTCTTTGCCTTGCAGCTACAGAAAAAAGTTTATACGGCTATCAAGTATGTTGCTCCCAGCTAGAAAAACCCAATACAACTATCTATTCTGTGGCACACAGCCACAAAATACGAATTAACGCGGTTATCGACTCTTTGCCTTGCAGCTACAAAAAAAGTTTATACGGCTATCAAGTCTGTTGCTCATGGCTACAAAAACCTAATACGACTTTATATTCTGTGGCGCACAGCCACAAAAGACAAATTAACGCGGTTATCGACTCTTTGCCTTGCAGCTACAGAGAACAGTTCATACGGCTATCAAATATGTTGCTCCCAGCTACAAAAACCTAATACGACAATCTATTCTGTGGCGCACAGCCACAAAATACGAATTAACGCGGTTATCGACTCTTTGCCTTGCAGCTACAGAGAACAGTTCATACGGCTATCAGGTCTGTTGCTCATGGCTACAAAAACCTAATACGACTTTATATTCTGTGGCGCACAGCCACAAAAGACAAATTAACGCGGTTATTGACTCTTTGCCTTGCAGCTACAGAAAAAAGTTTATACGGCTATCAAGTATGTTGCTCCCAGCTAGAAAAACCCAATACAACTATCTATTCTGTGGCACACAGCCACAATATACGAATTAACGCGGTTATCGACTCTTTGCCTTGCAGCTACAGAAAAAAGTTTATACGGCTATCAAGTCTGTTGCTCATGGCTACAAAAACCTAATACGACTTTATATTCTGTGGCGCACAGCCACAAAAGACAAATTAACGCGGTTATTACCTATTTGCCTTGCAGCTACAGAAAAAGTTCATACGGCTATCAAGTCTGTTGCTCCCAGCTACAAAAACCTAATACGACTTTATATTCTGTGGCGCACAGTCACAAAAGACAAATTAACGCGGTTATTGACTCTTTGCCGTGCAGCTACAGAAAAAAGTTTATACGGCTATCAAGTATGTTGCTCCCAGCTACAAAAACCTAATACGACTATCTATTCTGTGGCGCACAGCCACAAAATACGAATTAACGCGGTTATCGACTGTTTGTTTTGCAGCTACAGAAAAAAGTTAATACGGCTATCAAGTCGGTTGCTCCCAGCTACAAAAACCTAATACGACAATCTATTCTGTGGCGCACAGCCACAAAAACGAATTAACGCGGTTATCGACATTTTGACTTGCAGCTACAAAAAAAAATCATACGGCTATCAAGTCTGTTGCTCCCAACTACAAAAACATAGTACGACTTTATATTCTGTGGCGCACAGCCACAAAATACAAATTAACGCGGTTATTTTTTGCCGTGCAGCTACAGGAAAAAGGTTATACGGCTATCAAGTATGTTGCTCCCAGCTACAAAAACCTAATACGACTTTATATTCTGTGGCGCACAGCCACAAAAGACAAATTAACGCGGTTATTGACTCTTTGCCGTGCAGCTACAGGAAAAAGGTTATACGGCTATCGAGTATGTTGCTCCCAGCTAAAAAAAACCTAATACGACTATATATTCTGTGGCGCACAGCCACAAAATACGAATTAACGCGGTTATGGACTCTTTGCCTTGCAGCTACAGAGAACAGTTCATACGGCTATCAAATATGTTGCTCCCAGCTACAAAAACCTAATACGACAATCTATTCTGTGGCGCACAGCCACAACATACGGATTAACGCGGTTATCGACTTTTTGCCCTGCAGCTACAGAAAACAGTTCATACGGCTATCAAGTTGCTCATGGCTACAAAAACCTAATACGACTTTATATTCTGTGGCGCACAGCCACAAAAGACAAATTTACGCGGTTATTGACTCTTTGCCTTGCAGCTACAGAAAAAAGTTTATACGGCTATCAAGTATGTTGCTCCCAGCTAGAAAAACCCAATACAACTATCTATTCTGTGGCACACAGCCACAATATACGAATTAACGCGGTTATCGACTCTTTGCCTTGCAGCTACAGAAAAAAGTTTATACGGCTATCAAGTCTGTTGCTCATGGCTACAAAAACCTAATACGACTTTATATTCTGTGGCGCACAGCCACAAAAGACAAATTAACGCGGTTATTACCTATTTGCCTTGCAGCTACAGAAAAAAGTTCATACGGCTATCAAGTCTGTTGCTCCCAGCTACAAAAACCTAATACGACTTTATATTCTGTGGCGCACAGTCACAAAAGACAAATTAACGCGGTTATTGACTCTTTGCCGTGCAGCTACAGAAAAAAGTTTATACGGCTATCAAGTATGTTGCTCCCAGCTACAAAAACCTAATACGACTATCTATTCTGTGGCGCACAGCCACAAAATACGAATTAACGCGGTTATCGACTGTTTGTTTTGCAGCTACAGAAAAAAGTTAATACGGCTATCAAGTCGGTTGCTCCCAGCTACAAAAACCTAATACGACAATCTATTCTGTGGCGCACAGCCACAAAAACGAATTAACGCGGTTATCGACATTTTGACTTGCAGCTACAAAAAAAAATCATACGGCTATCAAGTCTGTTGCTCCCAACTACAAAAACATAGTACGACTTTATATTCTGTGGCGCACAGCCACAAAATACAAATTAACGCGGTTATTGACTCTTTGCCGTGCAGCTACAGGAAAAAGGTTATACGGCTATCAAGTATGTTGCTCCCAGCTACAAAAACCTAATACGACTTTATATTCTGTGGCGCACAGCCACAAAAGACAAATTAACGCGGTTATTGACTCTTTGCCGTGCAGCTACAGGAAAAAGGTTATACGGCTATCGAGTATGTTGCTCCCAGCTAAAAAAAACCTAATACGACTATATATTCTGTGGCGCACAGCCACAAAAGACGAATTAACGCGGTTATTGACTCTTTGCCTCGCAGTTACAGAGAACATTTCATACGGCTATCAAATCTGTTGCTCCCAGCTACAAAAACCTAATACGACAATCTATTCTGTGGCGCACAGCCACAAAGACGAATTAACGCGGTTATTGACATTTTGACTTGCAGCTACAAAAAAAGATCATACGGCTATCAAGTCTGTTGCTTCCAACTACAGAAACATAATACGACAATCTATTCTGTGGCGCACAGCCACAAAAGATTTTACGCGGTTATTGACTCTTTGCCGTGCAGCTACAGAAAAAAAGTTTATACGGCTATCAAGTCTGTTGCTCATGGCTACAAAAACCTAATACGACTTTATATTCTGTGGCGCACAGCCACAAAAGACAAATTAACGCGGTTATTACCTCTTTGCCTTGCAGTTACAGAGAACATTTCATACGGCTATCAAATCTGTTGCTCCCAGCTACAAAAACCTAATACGACAATCTATTCTGTGGCGCACAGCCACAAAATACGAATTTACGCGGTTATCGACTCTTTGGCTTGCAGCTACAGAAAAAAGTTTATATGGCTATCAAGTATGTTGCTCCCAGCTAGAAAAACCCAATACAACTATCTATTCTGTGGCACACAGCCACAAAATACGATATAACGCGGTTATCGACTCTTTGCCTTGCAGCTACAGAGAAAAGTTCATACGGCTATCAAGTCTGTTGCTCCCAGCTACAAAAACCTGATACGACAATCTATTCTGTGGCGCACAGCCACAACAGACAAATTAACGCGGTTATTACCTCTTTGCCTTGCAGCTACAGAAAAAAATTCATACGGCTATCAAGTCTGTTGCTCCCAGCTACGAAAACCTAATACGATTTTATATTCTGTGGCGCACACCCACAAAAGACAAATTAACGCGGTTATTGACTCTTTGCCTCGCAGTTACAGAGAACATTTCATACGGCTATCAAATCTGTTGCTCCCAGCTACAAAAACCTAATACGACTATCTATTCTGTGGCGCACACCCACAAAAGACAAATTAACGCGGTTATTGACTCTTTGCCTCGCAGTTACAGAGAACATTTCATACGGCTATCAAGTCTGTTGCTCCCAGCTACAAAAACCTAATACGACTTTATATTCTGTGGCGCACAGCCACAAAAGATTTTACGCGGTTATTGACTCTTTGCCGTGCAGCTACAGAAAAAAAGTTTATACGGCTATCAAGTCTGTTGCTCATGGCTACAAAAACCTAATACGACTTTATATTCTGTGGCGCACAGCCACAAAAGACAAATTAACGCGGTTATTACCTCTTTGCCTTGCAGTTACAGAGAACATTTCATACGGCTATCAAATCTGTTGCTCCCAGCTACAAAAACCTAATACGACAATCTATTCTGTGGCGCACAGCCACCAAATACGAATTTACGCGGTTATCGACTCTTTGGCTTGCAGCTACAGAAAAAAGTTTATATGGCTATCAAGTATGTTGCTCCCAGCTAGAAAAACCCAATACAACTATTTATTCTGTGGCACACAGCCACAAAATACGATATAACGCGGTTATCGACTCTTTGCCTTGCAGCTACAGAGAAAAGTTCATACGGCTATCAAGTCTGTTGCTCCCAGCTACAAAAACCTGATACGACAATCTATTCTGTGGCGCACAGCCACAACAGACAAATTAACGCGGTTATTACCTCTTTGCCTTGCAGCTACAGAAAAAAATTCATACGGCTATCAAGTCTGTTGCTCCCAGCTACGAAAACCTAATACGATTTTCATTTCATTCCACCCCTTGTCTCGGTCGTGTGAGGTGACCTCTCTCGATTGATTAATATGCCATCACCTCGTCCAAAAATGGTACCATCTCGAACCCATTTTTCCACCATTTTGAGTGAAATCAAAACACTCAACTCCAAACTCGACAGTCTGACCCAATCTCTGCCCACCATTATTCAATCTGAACTCCACCGTTTCCATGATCGTCGATGTCTCACTATTTATGGCCTACCAGAGGATTCTTCAACAAAGAAAAAGGTGAATGCAATTTTCAATTTGGTGTCCGTTTCTCCATCCAATATCTGTATTCTACACCGTTTGGGTAAACCTCGTCAAGATGGTTTACCTCGCCCACTCAAAGTTTCGGTCAAAGATGGTATTCCGTTTCCTCGTCTAATTGATCTTTCTACTGCTATGAAATCCGAAGATTCTATGTCAACTTTTCATGTGCGGAAGTTCCAAACCCCGGAACAGCGAAAGGCCGGATTCCTCGCCAGACAATCGAAACGAGACGCCGCCCGAGCTGAGGTCACCGACCAAACTACAATTCCCATTCCCGCTGATTCCAACCTACAAACCGAAATGGAGGTATTTGAACAACCTAGAGATATTGTTCCCGTTTCTCCAATTATTGATGTGTCTCCACTTCCTGAATTGTCCGAGTCATTTGCTTTGTTATCTCCAACCGTAAAACCTGTTGAAACCGTTCCGGTTGAAACTCCTAACTTGGTTGCTCCTGCTGATTTGCCCGTGCCTTCTTCCTCTACAATTGATTCATCTGTACCCTCTCAGTCTGAAATTGTTTTCCCTGGTGGCTACAAACTACCTGCCGGTTTTATTGTCCCAGCTGACTTTGTGTTTAATCGGAAAATTCCGGATACTGTGGTTGCTTTAAATGAGATGTATGAGAATGGTGTTTCTATTAGAGATAGGTATGAATATTTCCGCTCTGTGTGTTCAACTGACCCAACCATTGCTGAAGCCATATCTCAGTCGTACTTTGATGTTTACGGTTTCCGTTACCATGTTTAACGCCACATTTCCCACTACAATAATACGACCTAGGTGCTCATAATCAATCGTTCCATTTTAAGAATAGGTTTTTCATGTATTTTTTTTGTTAAAATCCATTCATCACGTACGTAATTTTGATTTAAGTGTTGTTGATGTCATTCTACATGGATAATGAATTATTATTATTATTATTATATTCTGTGGCGCACACCCACAAAAGACAAATTAACGCGGTTATTGACTCTTTGCCGTGCAGCTACAGGAAAAAGGTTATACGGCTATTAAGTATGTTGCTCCCAGCTAAAAAAAACCTAATACGACTATTTATTCTGTGGCGCACAGCCACAAAATACGAATTAACGCGGTTATCGACTCTTTGCCTTGCAGCTACAGAGAACAGTTCATACGGCTATCAAGTCTGTTGCTCCCAGCTACAAAAACCTAATACGACTATATATTCTGTGGCGCACAGCCACAAAAGACGAATTAACGCGGTTATTGACTCTTTGCCTCGCAGTTACAGATAACATTTCATACGGCTATCAAATCTGTTGCTCCCAGCTACAAAAACCTAATACGACAATCTATTCTGTGGCGCACAGCCACAAAGACGAATTAACGCGGTTATTGACATTTTGACTTGCAGCTACAAAAAAAAATCATACGGCTATCAAGTCTGTTGCTTCCAACTACAGAAACATAATACGACAATCTATTCTGTGGCGCACAGCCACAAAACACGAAATATCGCGGTTATCGACTTGTTGGCTTGCAGCTACAGAGAAAAGTTCATACGGCTATCAAGTCTGTTGCTCCCAGCTACAAAAACCTGATACGACAATCTATTCTGTGGCGCACAGCCACAAAAGACAAATTAACGCGGTTATTACCTCTTTGCCTTGCAGCTACAGAAAAAAGTTCATACGGCTATCAAATCTGTTGCTCCCAGCTACAAAAACCTAATACGACAATCTATTCTGTGGCGCACAGCCACAAAGACGAATTAACGCGGTTATTGACATTTTGACTTGCAGCTACAAAAAAAAATCATACGGCTATCAAGTCTGTTGCTTCCAACTACAGAAACATAATACGACAATCTATTCTGTGGCGCACAGCCACAAAACACGAAATATCGCGGTTATCGACTTGTTGGCTTGCAGCTACAGAGAAAAGTTCATACGGCTATCAAGTCTGTTGCTCCCAGCTACAAAAACCTGATACGACAATCTATTCTGTGGCGCACAGCCACAAAAGACAAATTAACGCGGTTATTACCTCTTTGCCTTGCAGCTACAGAAAAAAGTTCATACGGCTATCAAATCTGTTGCTCCCAGCTACAAAAACCTAATACGACAATCTATTCTGTGGCGCACAGCCACAAAATACGAATTAACGCGGTTATCGACTCTTTGCCTTGCAGCTACAGAAAAAAATTCATACGGCTATCAAGTCTGTTGCTCATGGCTACAAAAACCTAATACGACTTTATATTCTGTGGCGCACAGCCACAAAAGACAAATTAACGCGGTTATTACCTCTTTGCCTTGCAGTTACAGAGAACATTTCATACGGCTATCAAATCTGTTGCTCCCAGCTACAAAAACCTAATACGACAATCTATTCTGTGGCGCACAGCCACAAAATACGAATTTACGCGGTTATCGAATCTTTGGCTTGCAGCTACAGAAAAAAGTTTATATGGCTATCAAGTATGTTGCTCCCAGCTAGAAAAACCCAATACAACTATCTATTCTGTGGCACACAGCCACAAAATACGATATAACGCGGTTATCGACTTTTTGCCTTGCAGCTACAGAGAAAAGTTCATACGGCTATCAAGTCTGTTGCTCCCAGCTACAAAAACCTGATACGACAATCTATTCTGTGGCGCACAGCCACAACAGACAAATTAACGCGGTTATTACCTCTTTGCCTTGCAGCTACAGAAAAAAATTCATACGGCTATCAAGTCTGTTGCTCCCAGCTACGAAAACCTAATACGATTTTATATTCTGTGGCGCACACCCACAAAAGACAAATTAACGCGGTTATTGACTCTTTGCCGTGCAGCTACAGGAAAAAGGTTATACGGCTATTAAGTATGTTGCTCCCAGCTAAAAAAACCTAATACGACTATATATTCTGTGGCGCACAGCCACAAAATACGAATTAACGCGGTTATCGACTCTTTGCCTTGCAGCTACAGAGAACAGTTCATACGGCTATCAAGTCTGTTGCTCCCAGCTACAAAAACCTAATACGACTATATATTCTGTGGCGCACAGCCACAAAAGACGAATTAACGCGGTTATTGACTCTTCGCCTCGCAGTTACAGATAACATTTTATACGGCTATCAAATCTGTTGCTCCCAGCTACAAAAACCTAATACGACAATCTATTCTGTGGCGCACAGCCACAAAGACGAATTAACGCGGTTATTGACATTTTGACTTGCAGCTACAAAAAAAATCATACGGCTATCAAGTCTGTTGCTTCCAACTACAGAAACATAATACGACAATCTATTCTGTGGCGCACAGCCACAAAACACGAAATATCGCGGTTATCGACTTGTTGGCTTGCAGCTACAGAGAAAAGTTCATACGGCTATCAAGTCTGTTGCTCCCAGCTACAAAAACCTGATACTACAATCTATTCTGTGGCGCACAGCCACAAAAGACAAATTAACGCGGTTATTACCTCTTTGCCTTGCAGCTACAGAAAAAAGTTCATACGGCTATCAAATCTGTTGCTCCCAGCTACAAAAACCTAATACGACAATCTATTCTGTGGCGCACAGCCACAAAATACGAATTAACGCGGTTATCGACTCTTTGCCTTGCAGCTACAGAGAACAGTTCACACGGCTATCAAATCTGTTGCTCCCAGCTACAAAAACCTAATACGACAATCTATTCTGTGGCGCACAGCCACAAAATACGAATTATCGCGGTTATCGACTTGTTGGCTTGCAGCTACAGAGAAAAGTTCATACGGCTATCAAGTCTGTTGCTCCCAGCTACAAAAACCTGATACGACCATCTATTCTGTGGCGCACAGCCACAAAAGACAAATTAACGCGGTTATTACCTCTTTGCCTTGCAGCTACAGAAAAAAATTCATACGGCTATCAAGTCTGTTGCTCCCAGCTACGAAAACCTAATACGACTTTATATTCTGTGGCGCACAGCCACAAAAGACAAATTAACGCGGTTATTGACTCTTTGCCGTGCAGCTACAGGAAAAAGGTTATACGGCTATCAAGTATGTTGCTCCCAGCTAAAAAAAACCTAATACGACTATCTATTCTGTGGCGCACAGCCACAAAATACGAATTAACGCGGTTATTGACTCTTTGCCTTGCAGCTACAGAGAACAGTTCATACGGCTATCAAGTCTGTTGCTCCCAGCTACAATAACCTAATACGACTATATATTCTGTGGCGCACAGCCACAAAAGACGAATTAACGCGGTTATTGACTCTTTGCCTCGCAGTTACAGATAACATTTCATACGGCTATCAAATCTGTTGCTCCCAGCTACAAAAACTTGATACGACAATCTATTCTGTGGCGCACAGCCACAAAACACGAAATATCGCGGTTATCGACTTGTTGGCTTGCAGCTACAGAGAAAAGTTCATACGGCTATCAAGTCTGTTGCTCCCAGCTACAAAAACCTGATACGACAATCTATTCTGTGGCGCACAGCCACAAAAGACAAATTAACGCGGTCATTACCTCTTTGCCTTGTAGCTACAGAAAAAAGTTCATACGGCTATCAAAACTGTTGGTCCCAGCTACAAAAACCTAATACGACAATCTATTCTGTGGCGCACAGCCACAAAATACAAATTATCGCGGTTATCGACTTGTTGGCTTGCAGCTACCGAGAAAAGTTCATACGGCTATCAAGTCTGTTGCTCCCAGCTACAAAAACTTAATACGACTATATATTCTGTGGCGCACAGCCACAAAAGACGAATTAACGCGGTTATTGACTCTTTGCCTCGCAGTTACAGAGAACATTTCATACGGCTATCAAATCTATTGCTCCCAGCTACAAAAACCTAATACGACAATCTATTCTGTGGCGCACAGCCACAAAGACGAATTAACGCGGTTATTGACATTTTGACTTGCAGCTACAAAAAAAAATCATACGGCTATCAAGTCTGTTGCTTCCAACTACAAAAACATAATACGGCTTTATATTATGTGGCGCACAGCCACAAAATACAAATTAACGCGGTTATTGACTCTTTGCCTTGCAGTTACAGAGAACATTTCATACGGCTATCAAATCTGTTGCTCCCAGCTACAAAAACCTAATACGACTTTATATTCTGTGGCGCACAGCCACAAAAGACAAATTAACGCGGTTATTACCTCTTTGCCTTGCAGCTACAGAAAAAAAGTTTATACGGCTATCAAGTCTGTTGCTCCCAGCTACAAAAACCCAATACAACTATCTATTCTGTGGCACACAGCCACAATATACGAATTAACGCGGTTATCGACTCTTTGCCTTGCAGCTACAGAAAAAAGTTTATACGGCTATCAAGTCTGTTGCTCATGGCTACAAAAACCTAATACGACTTTATATTCTGTGGCGCACAGCCACAAAAGACAAATTAACGCGGTTATTACCTCTTTGCCTTGCAGCTACAGAAAAAAGTTCATACGGCTATCAAGTCTGTTGCTCCCAGCTACAAAAACCTAATACGACTTTATATTCTGTGGCGCACAGTCACAAAAGACAAATTAACGCGGTTATTGACTCTTTGCCGTGCAGCTACAGAAAAAAGTTTATACGGCTATCAAGTATGTTGCTCCCAGCTACAAAAACCTAATACGACTATCTATTCTGTGGCGCACAGCCACAAAATACGAATTAACGCGGTTATCGACTGTTTGTTTTGCAGCTACAGAAAAAAGTTAATACGGCTATCAAGTCGGTTGCTCCCAGCTACAGAAACCTAATACGACAATCTATTCTGTGGCGCACAGCCACAAAAACGAATTAACGCGGTTATCGACATTTTGACTTGCAGCTACAAAAAAAATCATACGGCTATCAAGTCTGTTGCTCCCAACTACAAAAACATAGTACGACTTTATATTCTGTGGCGCACAGCCACAAAATACAAATTAACGCGGTTATTGACTCTTTGCCGTGCAGCTACAGGAAAAAGGTTATACGGCTATCAAGTATGTTGCTCCCAGCTACAAAAACCTAATACGACTTTATATTCTGTGGCGCACAGCCACAAAAGACAAATTAACGCGGTTATTGACTCTTTGCCGTGCAGCTACAGGAAAAAGGTTATACGGCTATCGAGTATGTTGCTCCCAGCTAAAAAAACCTAATACGACTATATATTCTGTGGCGCACAGCCACAAAAGACGAATTAACGCGGTTATTGACTCTTTGCCTCGCAGTTACAGAGAACATTTCATACGGCTATCAAATCTGTTGCTCCCAGCTACAAAAACCTAATACGACAATCTATTCTGTGGCGCACAGCCACAAAGACGAATTAACGCGGTTATTGACATTTTGACTTGCAGCTACAAAAAAAAAATCATACGGCTATCAAGTCTGTTGCTTCCAACTACAGAAACATAATACGACAATCTATTCTGTGGCGCACAGCCACAAAAGATTTTACGCGGTTATTGACTCTTTGCCGTGCAGCTACAGAAAAAAAGTTTATACGGCTATCAAGTCTGTTGCTCATGGCTACAAAAACCTAATACGACTTTATATTCTGTGGCGCACAGTCACAAAAGACAAATTAACGCGGTTATTACCTCTTTGCCTTGCAGTTACAGAGAACATTTCATACGGCTATCAAATCTGTTGCTCCCAGCTACAAAAACCTAATACGACAATCTATTCTGTGGCGCACAGCCACAAAATACGAATTTACGCGGTTATCGACTCTTTGGCTTGCAGCTACAGAAAAAAGTTTATATGGCTATCAAGTATGTTGCTCCCAGCTAGAAAAACCCAATACAACTATCTATTCTGTGGCACACAGCCACAAAATACGATATAACGCGGTTATCGACTCTTTGCCTTGCAGCTACAGAGAAAAGTTCATACGGCTATCAAGTCTGTTGCTCCCAGCTACAAAAACCTGATACGACAATCTATTCTGTGGCGCACAGCCACAACAGACAAATTAACGCGGTTATTACCTCTTTGCCTTGCAGCTACAGAAAAAAATTCATACGGCTATCAAGTCTGTTGCTCCCAGCTACGAAAACCTAATACGATTTTATATTCTGTGGCGCACACCCACAAAAGACAAATTAACGCGGTTAATGACTCTTTGCCTCGCAGTTACAGAGAACATTTCATACGGCTATCAAATCTGTTGCTCCCAGCTACAAAAACCTAATACGACTATCTATTCTGTGGCGCACAGCCACAAAATACGAATTAACGCGGTTATCGACTGTTTGCTTTGCAGCTACAGAAAAAAGTTTATACGGCTATCAAGTCTGTTGCTCCCAGCTACAAAAACCTAATACGACTTTATATTCTGTGGCGCACAGCCACAAAAGATTTTACGCGGTTATTGACTCTTTGCCGTGCAGCTACAGAAAAAAAGTTTATACGGCTATCAAGTCTGTTGCTCATGGCTACAAAAACCTAATACGACTTTATATTCTGTGGCGCACAGCCACAAAAGACAAATTAACGCGGTTATTACCTCTTTGCCTTGCAGTTACAGAGAACATTTCATACGGCTATCAAATCTGTTGCTCCCAGCTACAAAAACCTAATACGACAATCTATTCTGTGGCGCACAGCCACCAAATACGAATTTACGCGGTTATCGACTCTTTGGCTTGCAGCTACAGAAAAAAGTTTTAATGGCTATCAAGTATGTTGCTCCCAGCTAGAAAAACCCAATACAACTATTTATTCTGTGGCACACAGCCACAAAATACGATATAACGCGGTTATCGACTCTTTGCCTTGCAGCTACAGAGAAAAGTTCATACGGCTATCAAGTCTGTTGCTCCCAGCTACAAAAACCTGATACGACAATCTATTCTGTGGCGCACAGCCACAACAGACAAATTAACGCGGTTATTACCTCTTTGCCTTGCAGCTACAGAAAAAAATTCATACGGCTATCAAGTCTGTTGCTCCCAGCTACGAAAACCTAATACGATTTTATATTCTGTGGCGCACACCCACAAAAGACAAATTAACGCGGTTATTGACTCTTTGCCGTGCAGCTACAGGAAAAAGGTTATACGGCTATTAAGTATGTTGCTCCCAGCTAAAAAAAACCTAATACGACTATCTATTCTGTGGCGCACAGCCACAAAATACGAATTAACGCGGTTATCGACTCTTTGCCTTGCAGCTACAGAGAACAGTTCATACGGCTATCAAGTCTGTTGCTCCCAGCTACAAAAACCTAATACGACTATATATTCTGTGGCGCACAGCCACAAAAGACGAATTAACGCGGTTATTGACTCTTTGCCTCGCAGTTACAGATAACATTTCATACGGCTATCAAATCTGTTGCTCCCAGCTACAAAAACCTAATACGACAATCTATTCTGTGGCGCACAGCCACAAAGACGAATTAACGCGGTTATTGACATTTTGACTTGCAGCTACAAAAAAAAATCATACGGCTATCAAGTCTGTTGCTTCCAACTACAGAAACATAATACGACAATCTATTCTGTGGCGCACAGCCACAAAACACGAAATATCGCGGTTATCGACTTGTTGGCTTGCAGCTACAGAGAAAAGTTCATACGGCTATCAAGTCTGTTGCTCCCAGCTACAAAAACCTGATACGACAATCTATTCTGTGGCGCACAGCCACAACAGACAAATTAACGCGGTTATTACCTCTTTGCCTTGCAGCTACAGAAAAAAATTCATACGGCTATCAAGTCTGTTGCTCCCAGCTACGAAAACCTAATACGACAATCTATTCTGTGGCGCACAGCCACAAAATACGAATTAACGCGGTTATCGACTCTTTGCCTTGCAGCTACAGAGAACAGTTCATACGGCTATCAAGTCTGTTGCTCCCAGCTACAAAAACCTAATACGACTATATATTCTGTGGCGCACAGCCACAAAAGACGAATTAACGCGGTTATTGACTCTTTGCCTCGCAGTTACAGATAACATTTCATACGGCTATCAAATCTGTTGCTCCCAGCTACAAAAACCTAATACGACAATCTATTCTGTGGCGCACAGCCACAAAGACGAATTAACGCGGTTATTGACATTTTGACTTGCAGCTACAAAAAAAAATCATACGGCTATCAAGTCTGTTGCTTCCAACTACAGAAACATAATACGACAATCTATTCTGTGGCGCACAGCCACAAAACACGAAATATCGCGGTTATCGACTTGTTGGCTTGCAGCTACAGAGAAAAGTTCATACGGCTATCAAGTCTGTTGCTCCCAGCTACAAAAACCTGATACGACAATCTATTCTGTGGCGCACAGCCACAAAAGACAAATTAACGCGGTTATTACCTCTTTGCCTTGCAGCTACAGAAAAAAGTTCATACGGCTATCAAATCTGTTGCTCCCAGCTACAAAAACCTAATACGACAATCTATTCTGTGGCGCACAGCCACAAAGACGAATTAACGCGGTTATTGACATTTTGACTTGCAGCTACAAAAAAAAATCATACGGCTATCAAGTCTGTTGCTTCCAACTACAGAAACATAATACGACAATCTATTCTGTGGCGCACAGCCACAAAACACGAAATATCGCGGTTATCGACTTGTTGGCTTGCAGCTACAGAGAAAAGTTCATACGGCTATCAAGTCTGTTGCTCCCAGCTACAAAAACCTGATACGACAATCTATTCTGTGGCGCACAGCCACAAAAGACAAATTAACGCGGTTATTACCTCTTTGCCTTGCAGCTACAGAAAAAAGTTCATACGGCTATCAAATCTGTTGCTCCCAGCTACAAAAACCTAATACGACAATCTATTCTGTGGCGCACAGCCACAAAATACGAATTAACGCGGTTATCGACTCTTTGCCTTGCAGCTACAGAAAAAAATTCATACGGCTATCAAGTCTGTTGCTCATGGCTACAAAAACCTAATACGACTTTATATTCTGTGGCGCACAGCCACAAAAGACAAATTAACGCGGTTATTACCTCTTTGCCTTGCAGTTACAGAGAACATTTCATACGGCTATCAAATCTGTTGCTCCCAGCTACAAAAACCTAATACGACAATCTATTCTGTGGCGCACAGCCACAAAATACGAATTTACGCGGTTATCGACTCTTTGGCTTGCAGCTACAGAAAAAAGTTTATATGGCTATCAAGTATGTTGCTCCCAGCTAGAAAAACCCAATACAACTATCTATTCTGTGGCACACAGCCACAAAATACGATATAACGCGGTTATCGACTTTTTGCCTTGCAGCTACAGAGAAAAGTTCATACGGCTATCAAGTCTGTTGCTCCCAGCTACAAAAACCTGATACGACAATCTATTCTGTGGCGCACAGCCACAACAGACAAATTAACGCGGTTATTACCTCTTTGCCTTGCAGCTACAGAAAAAAATTCATACGGCTATCAAGTCTGTTGCTCCCAGCTACGAAAACCTAATACGATTTTATATTCTGTGGCGCACACCCACAAAAGACAAATTAACGCGGTTATTGACTCTTTGCCGTGCAGCTACAGGAAAAAGGTTATACGGCTATTAAGTATGTTGCTCCCAGCTAAAAAAACCTAATACGACTATCTATTCTGTGGCGCACAGCCACAAAATACGAATTAACGCGGTTATCGACTCTTTGCCTTGCAGCTACAGAGAACAGTTCATACGGCTATCAAGTCTGTTGCTCCCAGCTACAAAAACCTAATACGACTATATATTCTGTGGCGCACAGCCACAAAAGACGAATTAACGCGGTTATTGACTCTTCGCCTCGCAGTTACAGATAACATTTTATACGGCTATCAAATCTGTTGCTCCCAGCTACAAAAACCTAATACGACAATCTATTCTGTGGCGCACAGCCACAAAGACGAATTAACGCGGTTATTGACATTTTGACTTGCAGCTACAAAAAAAAATCATACGGCTATCAAGTCTGTTGCTTCCAACTACAGAAACATAATACGACAATCTATTCTGTGGCGCACAGCCACAAAACACGAAATATCGCGGTTATCGACTTGTTGGCTTGCAGCTACAGAGAAAAGTTCATACGGCTATCAAGTCTGTTGCTCCCAGCTACAAAAACCTGATACGACAATCTATTCTGTGGCGCACAGCCACAAAAGACAAATTAACGCGGTTATTACCTCTTTGCCTTGCAGCTACAGAAAAAAGTTCATACGGCTATCAAATCTGTTGCTCCCAGCTACAAAAACCTAATACGACAATCTATTCTGTGGCGCACAGCCACAAAATACGAATTAACGCGGTTATCGACTCTTTGCCTTGCAGCTACAGAGAACAGTTCACACGGCTATCAAATCTGTTTCTCCCAGCTACAAAAACCTAATACGACAATCTATTCTGTGGCGCACAGCCACAAAATACGAATTATCGCGGTTATCGACTTGTTGGCTTGCAGCTACAGAGAAAAGTTCATACGGCTATCAAGTCTGTTGCTCCCAGCTACAAAAACCTGATACGACCATCTATTCTGTGGCGCACAGCCACAAAAGACAAATTAACGCGGTTATTACCTCTTTGCCTTGCAGCTACAGAAAAAAATTCATACGGCTATCAAGTCTGTTGCTCCCAGCTACGAAAACCTAATACGACTTTATATTCTGTGGCGCACAGCCACAAAAGACAAATTAACGCGGTTATTGACTCTTTGCCGTGCAGCTACAGGAACAAGGTTATACGGCTATCAAGTATGTTGCTCCCAGCTAAAAAAAACCTAATACGACTATCTATTCTGTGGCGCACAGCCACAAAATACGAATTAACGCGGTTATTGACTCTTTGCCTTGCAGCTACAAAGAACAGTTCATACGGCTATCAAGTCTGTTGCTCCCAGCTACAATAACCTAATACGACTATATATTCTGTGGCGCACAGCCACAAAAGACGAATTAACGCGGTTATTGACTCTTTGCCTCGCAGTTACAGATAACATTTCATACGGCTATCAAATCTGTTGCTCCCAGCTACAAAAACCTGATACGACAATCTATTCTGTGGCGCACAGCCACAAAACACGAAATATCGCGGTTATCGACTTGTTGGCTTGCAGCTACAGAGAAAAGTTCATACGGCTATCAAGTCTGTTGCTCCCAGCTACAAAAACCTGATACGACAATCTATTCTGTGGCGCACAGCCACAAAAGACAAATTAACGCGGTCATTACCTCTTTGCCTTGTAGCTACAGAAAAAAGTTCATACGGCTATCAAATCTGTTGGTCCCAGCTACAAAAACCTAATACGACAATCTATTCTGTGGCGCACAGCCACAAAATACAAATTATCGCGGTTATCGACTTGTTGGCTTGCAGCTACCGAGAAAAGTTCATACGGCTATCAAGTCTGTTGCTCCCAGCTACAAAAACCTAATACGACTATATATTCTGTGGCGCACAGCCACAAAAGACGAATTAACGCGGTTATTGACTCTTTGCCTCGCAGTTACAGAGAACATTTCATACGGCTATCAAATCTATTGCTCCCAGCTACAAAAACCTAATACGACAATCTATTCTGTGGCGCACAGCCACAAAGACGAATTAACGCGGTTATTGACATTTTGACTTGCAGCTACAAAAAAAAATCATACGGCTATCAAGTCTGTTGCTTCCAACTACAAAAACATAATACGACTTTATATTATGTGGCGCACAGCCACAAAATACAAATTAACGCGGTTATTGACTCTTTGCCTTGCAGTTACAGAGAACATTTCATACGGCTATCAAATCTGTTGCTCCCAGCTACAAAAACCTAATACGACTTTATATTCTGTGGCGCACAGCCACAAAAGACAAATTAACGCGGTTATTACCTCTTTGCCTTGCAGCTACAGAAAAAAAGTTTATACGGCTATCAAGTCTGTTGCTCCCAGCTACAAAAACCTAATACGACTTTATATTCTGTGGCGCACAGCCACAAAAAACAAATTAACGCGGTTATTGACTCTTTGCCGTGCAGCTACAGAAAAAAGTTTATATGGCTATCAAGTATGTTGTTCCCAGCTAGAAAAACCCAATACAACTATCTATTCTGTGGCACACAGCCACAAAATACGATATAACGCGGTTATCAATCTTTGCCTTGCAGGTACAGAAAAAAGTTTATACGGCTATCAAGTCTGTTGCTCATGGCTACAAAAACCTAATACGACTTTATATCCTGTGGCGCACAGCCACAAAAGACAAATTAACGCGGTTATTACCTCTTTGCCTTGCAGCTACAGAAAAAAGTTCATACGGCTATCAAGTCTGTTGCTCCCAGCTACAAAAACCTGATACGACAATCTATTCTGTGGCGCACAGCCACAAAGACGAATTAACGCGGTTATTGACATTTTGACTTGCAGCTACAAAAAAAAATCATACGGCTATCAAGTCTGTTGCTTCCAACTACAAAAACATAATACGACTTTATATTCTGTGGCGCACAGCCACAAAATACAAATTAACGCGGTTATTGACTCTTCGCCTTGCAGTTACAGAGAACATTTCATACGGCTATCAAATCTGTTGCTCCCAGCTACAAAAACCTAATACGACTTTATATTCTGTGGCGCACAGCCACAAAGGACAAATTAACGCGGTTATTACCTCTTTGCCTTGCAGCTACAGAAAAAAAGTTTATACGGCTATCAAGTCTGTTGCTCCCAGCTACAAAAACCTAATACGACTTTATATTCTGTGGCGCACAGCCACAAAAGACAAATTAACGCGGTTATTGACTCTTTGCCGTGCAGCTACAGAAAAAAGTTCATACGGCTATCAAATCTATTGCTCCCAGCTACAAAAACCTAATACGACTTTATATTCTGTGGCGCACAGCCACAAAGGACAAATTAACGCGGTTATTACCTCTTTGCCTTGCAGCTACAGAAAAAAAGTTTATACGGCTATCAAGTCTGTTGCTCCCAGCTACAAAAACCTAATACGACAATCTATTCTGTGGCGCACAGCCACAAAGACGAATTAACGCGGTTATTGACATTTTGACTTGCAGCTACAAAAAAAAATCATACGGCTATCAAGTCTGTTGCTTCCAACTACAAAAACATAATACGACTTTATATCCTGTGGCGCACAGCCACAAAAGACAAATTAACGCGCTTATTACCTCTTTGCCTTGCAGCTACAGAAAAAAGTTCATACGGCTATCAAGTCTGTTGCTCCCAGCTACAAAAACCTGATACGACAATCTATTCTGTGGCGCACAGCCACAAAGACGAATTAACGCGGTTATTGACATTTTGACTTGCAGCTACAAAAAAAAATCATACGGCTATCAAGTCTGTTGCTTCCAACTACAAAAACATAATACGACTTTATATTCTGTGGCGCACAGCCACAAAATACAAATTAACGCGGTTATTGACTCTTTGCCTTGCAGTTACAGAGAACATTTCATACGGCTATCAAGTCTGTTGCTCCCAGCTACGAAAACCTAATACGACTTTATATTCTGTGGCGCACAGCCACAAAAGACAAATTAACGCGGTTATTGACTCTTTGCCGTGCAGCTACAGGAAAAAGGTTATACGGCTATCAAGTATGTTGCTCCCAGCTAAAAAAACCTAATACGACTATCTATTCTGTGGCGCACAGCCACAAAATACGAATTAACGCGGTTATCGACTCTTTGCCTTGCAGCTACAGAGAACAGTTCATACGGCTATCAAGTCTGTTGCTCCCAGCTACAAAAACCTAATACGACTATATATTCTGTGGCGCACAGCCACAAAAGACGAATTAACGCGGTTATTGACTCTTTGCCTCGCAGTTACAGATAACATTTCATACGGCTATCAAATCTGTTGCTCCCAGCTACAAAAACCTGATACGACAATCTATTCTGTGGCGCACAGCCACAAAGACGAATTAACGCGGTTATTGACATTTTGACTTGCAGCTACAAAAAAAATCATACGGCTATCAAGTCTGTTGCTTCCAACTACAGAAACATAATACGACAATCTATTCTGTGGCGCACAGCCACAAAACACGAAATATCGCGGTTATCGACTTGTTGGCTTGCAGCTACAGAGAAAAGTTCATACGGCTATCAAGTCTGTTGCTCCCAGCTACAAAAACCTGATACGACAATCTATTCTGTGGCGCACAGCCACAAAAGACAAATTAACGCGGTTATTACCTCTTTGCCTTGCAGCTACAGAAAAAAGTTCATACGGCTATCAAATCTGTTGCTCCCAGCTACAAAAACCTAATACGACAATCTATTCTGTGGCGCACAGCCACAAAATACAAATTATCGCGGTTATCGACTTGTTGGCTTGCAGCTACCGAGAAAAGTTCATACGGCTATCAAGTCTGTTGCTCCCAGCTACAAAAACCTAATACGACTATATATTCTGTGGCGCACAGCCACAAAAGACGAATTAACGCGGTTATTGACTCTTTACCTCGCAGTTACAGAGAACATTTCATACGGCTATCAAATCTGTTGCTCCCAGCTACAAAAACCTAATACGACAATCTATTCTGTGGCGCACAGCCACAAAGACGAATTAACGCGGTTATTGACATTTTGACTTGCAGCCACAAAAAAAAAAATCATACGGCTATCAAGTCTGTTGCTTCCAACTACAAAAACATAATACGACTTTATATTCTGTGGCGCACAGCCACAAAATACAAATTAACGCGGTTATTGACTCTTTGCCTTGCAGTTACAGAGAACATTTCATACGGCTATCAAATCTGTTGCTCCCAGCTACAAAAACCTAATACGACTTTATATTCTGTGGCGCACAGCCACAAAAGACAAATTAACGCGGTTATTGACTCTTTGCCGTGCAGCTACAGAAAAAAGTTTATATGGCTATCAAGTATGTTGTTCCCAGCTAGAAAAACCCAATACAACTATCTATTCTGTGGCACACAGCCACAAAATACTATATAACGCGGTTATCGACTCTTTGCCTTGCAGCTACAGAAAAAAGTTTATACGGCTATCAAGTCTGTTGCTCATGGCTACAAAAACCTAATACGACTTTATATCCTGTGGCGCACAGCCACAAAAGACAAATTAACGCGGTTATTACCTCTTTGCCTTGCAGCTACAGAAAAAAAGTTTATACGGCTATCAAGTCTGTTGCTCCCAGCTACAAAAACCTAATACGACTTTATATTCTGTGGCGCACAGCCACAAAAGACAAATTAACGCGGTTATTGACTCTTTGCCGTGCAGCTACAGAAAAAAGTTTATATGGCTATCAAGTATGTTGTTCCCAGCTAGAAAAACCCAATACAACTATCTATTCTGTGGCACACAGCCACAAAATACTATATAACGCGGTTATCGACTCTTTGCCTTGCAGCTACAGAAAAAAGTTTATACGGCTATCAAGTCTGTTGCTCATGGCTACAAAAACCTAATACGACTTTATATCCTGTGGCGCACAGCCACAAAATACAAATTAACGCGGTTATTACCTATTTGCCTTGCAGCTACAGAAAAAAAGTTTATACGGCTATCAAGTCTGTTGCTCCCAGCTACAAAAACCTAATACGACTTTATATTCTGTGGCGCACAGCCACAAAAGACAAATTAACGCGGTTATTGACTCTTTGCCGTGCAGCTACAGAAAAAAGTTTATATGGCTATCAAGTATGTTGTTCCCAGCTAGAAAAACCCAATACAACTATCTATTCTGTGGCACACAGCCACAAAATACTATATAACGCGGTTATCGACTCTTTGCCTTGCAGCTACAGAAAAAAGTTTATACGGCTATCAAGTCTGTTGCTCATGGCTACAAAAACCTAATACGACTTTATATCCTGTGGCGCACAGCCACAAAAGACAAATTAACGCGGTTATTACCTCTTTGCCTTGCAGCTACAGAAAAAAGTTCATACGGCTATCAAGTCTGTTGCTCCCAGCTACAAAAACCTGATACGACAATCTATTCTGTGGCGCACAGCCACAAAGACGAATTAACGCGGTTATTGACATTTTGACTTGCAGCTACAAAAAAAAATCATACGGCTATCAAGTCTGTTGCTTCCAACTACAAAAACATAATACGACTTTATATTCTGTGGCGCACAGCCACAAAATACAAATTAACGCGGTTATTGACTCTTTGCCTTGCAGTTACAGAGAACATTCCATACGGCTATCAAATCTGTTGCTCCCAGCTACAAAAACCTAATACGACTTTATATCCTGTGGAGCACAGCCACAAAAGACAAATTAACGCGGTTATTACCTCTTTGCCTTGCAGCTACAGAAAAAAGTTCATACGGCTATCAAGTCTGTTGCTCCCAGCTACAAAAACCTGATACGACAATCTATTCTGTGGCGCACAGCCACAAAAGACAAATTAACGCGGTTATTGACTCTTTGCCGTGCAGCTACAGAAAAAAGTTTATATGGCTATCAAGTATGTTGCTCCCAGCTAGAAAAACCCAATACAACTATCTATTCTGTGGCACACAGCCACAAAATACGATATAACGCGGTTATCGACTCTTTGCCTTGCAGCTACCGAGAAAAGTTCATACGGCTATCAAGTCTGTTGCTCCCAGCTACAAAAACCTAATACGACTATATATTCTGTGGCGCACAGCCACAAAAGACGAATTAACGCGGTTATTGACTCTTTACCTCGCAGTTACAGAGAACATTTCATACGGCTATCAAATTTGTTGCTCCCAGCTACAAAAACCTAATACGACAATCTATTCTGTGGCGCACAGCCACAAAGACGAATTAACGCGGTTATTGACATTTTGACTTGCAGCCACAAAAAAAAATCATACGGCTATCAAGTCTGTTGCTTCCAACTACAAAAACATAATACGACTTTTTATTCTGTGGCGCACAGCCACAAATTACAAATTAACGCGGTTATTGACTCTTTGCCTTGCAGTTACAGAGAACATTTCATACGGCTATCAAATCTGTTGCTCCCAGCTACAAAAACCTAATACGACTTTATATCCTGTGGAGCACAGCCACAAAAGACAAATTAACGCGGTTATTACCTCTTTGCCTTGCAGCTACAGAAAAAAGTTCATACGGCTATCAAGTCTGTTGCTCCCAGCTACAAAAACCTGATACGACAATCTATTCTGTGGCGCACAGCCACAAAAGACAAATTAACGCGGTTATTGACTCTTTGCCGTGCAGCTACAGAAAAAAGTTTATATGGCTATCAAGTATGTTGCTCCCAGCTAGAAAAACCCAATACAACTATCTATTCTGTGGCACACAGCCACAAAATACGATATAACGCGGTTATCGACTCTTTGCCTTGCAGCTACAGAAAAAAGTTCATACGGCTATCAAGTCTGTTGCTCCCAGCTACAAAAACCTAATACGACTTTATATTCTGTGGCGCACAGCCACAAAAGACAAATTAACGCGGTTATTACCTCTTTGCCTTGCAGCTACAGAAAAAAAGTTTATACGGCTATCAAGTCTGTTGCTCCCAGCTACAAAAACCTAATACGACTTTATATTCTGTGGCGCACAGCCACAAAAGACAAATTAACGCGGTTATTGACTCTTTGCCGTGCAGCTACAGAAAAAAGTTTATATGGCTATCAAGTATGTTGTTCCCAGCTAGAAAAACCCAATACAACTATCTATTCTGTGGCACACAGCCACAAAATACGATATAACGCGGTTATCGACTCTTTGCCTTGCAGCTACAGAAAAAAGTTTATACGGCTATCAAGTCTGTTGCTCATGGCTACAAAAACCTAATACGACTTTATATCCTGTGGCGCACAGCCACAAAAGACAAATTAACGCGGTTATTACCTCTTTGCCTTGCAGCTACAGAAAAAAGTTCATACGGCTATCAAGTCTGTTGCTCCCAGCTACAAAAACCTGATACGACAATCTATTCGGTGGCGCACAGCCACAAAGACGAATTAACGCGGTTATTGACATTTTGACTTGCAGCTACAGAAAAAAAAATCATACGGCTATCAAGTCTGTTGCTTCCAACTACAAAAACATAATACGACTTTATATTCTGTGGCGCACAGCCACAAAATACAAATTAACGCGGTTATTGACTCTTTGCCTTGCAGTTACAGAGAACATTTCATACGGCTATCAAATCTGTTGCTCCCAGCTACAAAAACCTAATACGACTTTATATTCTGTGGCGCACAGCCACAAAAGACAAATTAACGCGGTTATTACCTCTTTGCCTTGCAGCTACAGAAAAAAAGTTTATACGGCTATCAAGTCTGTTGCTCCCAGCTACAAAAACCTAATACGACTTTATATTCTGTGGCGCACAGCCACAAAAGACAAATTAACGCGGTTATTGACTCTTTGCCGTGCAGTTACAGAAAAAAGTTTATATGGCTATCAAGTATGTTGCTCCCAGCTAGAAAAACCCAATACAACTATCTATTCTGTGGCACACAGCCACAAAATACGATATAACGCGGTTATCGACTCTTTGCCTTGCAGCTACAGAAAAAAGTTTATACGGCTATCAAGTCTGTTGCTCATGGCTACAAAAACCTAATACGACTTTATATCCTGTGGCGCACAGCCACAAAAGACAAATTAACGCGGT
Source organism: Litoditis marina (assembly GCA_964036275.1). Taxonomy (NCBI): domain Eukaryota; kingdom Metazoa; phylum Nematoda; class Chromadorea; order Rhabditida; family Rhabditidae; genus Litoditis; species Litoditis marina. The sequence goes on from CAXIWQ010000177.1 coordinate 169,432, forward strand.
TATTACCTCTTTGCCTTGCAGCTACAGAAAAAAGTTCATACGGCTATCAAGTCTGTTGCTCCCAGCTACAAAAACCTGATACGACAATCTATTCTGTGGCGCACAGCCACAAAAGACAAATTAACGCGGTTATTACCTCTTTGCCTTGCAGCTACAGAAAAAAGTTCATACGGCTATCAAGTCTGTTGCTCCCAGCTACAAAAACCTAATACGACTTTATATTCTGTGGCGCACAGCCACAAAAGACAAATTAACGCGGTTATTGACTCTTTGCCGTGCAGCTACAGGAAAAAGGTTATACGGCTATCAAGTATGTTGCTCCCAGCTACAAAAACCTGATACGACTATCTATTCTGTGGCGCACAGCCACAAAATACGAATTAACGCGGTTATCGACTCTTTGCCTTGCAGCTACAGAGAACAGTTCATACGGCTATCAAATCTGTTGCTCCCAGCTACAAAAACCTAATACGACAATCTATTCTGTGGCGCACAGCCACAAAACACGAAATATCGCGGTTATCGACTTGTTGGCTTGCAGCTACAGAGAAAAGTTCATACGGCTATCAAGTCTGTTGCTCCCAGCTACAAAAACCTGATACGACAATCTATTCTGTGGCGCACAGCCACAAAAGACAAATTAACGCGGTTATTACTTCTTTGCCTTGCAGCTACAGAAAAAAGTTCATACGGCCATCAAGTCTGTTGCTCCCAGCTACAAAAACCTAATACGACTTTATATTCTGTGGCGCACAGCCACAAAAGACAAATTAACGCGGTTATTGACTCTTTGCCGTGCAGCTACAGGAAAAAGGTTATACGGCTACCACGTATGTTGCTCCCAGCTACAAAAACCTGATACGACTATCTATTCTGTGGCGCACAGCCACAAAATACGAATTGACGCGGTTATCGACTCTTTGCCTTGCAGCTACAGAGAACAGTTCATACGGCTATCAAATCTGTTGCTCCCAGCTACAAAAACCTAATACGACAATCTATTCTGTGGCGCACAGCCACAAAATACTAATTATCGCGGTTATCGACTTGTTGGCTTGCAGCTACAGAAAAAAGTTCATACGGCTATCAAGTCTGTTGCTCCCAGCTACAAAAACCTAATACGACTATATATTCTGTGGCGCACAGCCACAAAAGACGAATTAACGCGGTTATTGACTCTTTGCCTCGCAGTTACAGAGAACATTTCATACGGCTATCAAATCTGTTGCTCCCAGCTACAAAAACCTAATACGACAATATATTCTGTGGCGCACAGCCACAAAGACGAATTAACGCGGTTATTGACATTTTGACTTGCAGCTACAAAAAAAAATCATACGGCTATCAAGTCTGTTGCTTCCAACTACAAAAACATAATACGACTTTATATTCTGTGGCGCACAGCCACAAAATACAAATTAACGCGGTTATTGACTCTTTGCCTTGCAGTTACAGAGAACATTTCATACGGCTATCAAATCTGTTGCTCCCAGCTACAAAAACCTAATACGACTTTATATTCTGTGGCGCACAGCCACAAAAGACAAATTAACGCGGTTATTACCTCTTTGCCTTGCAGCTACAGAAAAAAAGTTTATACGGCTATCAAGTCTGTTGCTCCCAGCTACAAAAACCTAATACGACTTTATATTCTGTGGCGCACAGCCACAAAAGACAAATTAACGCGGTTATTGACTCTTTGCCGTGCAGCTACAGAAAAAAGTTTATATGGCTATCAAGTATGTTGCTCCCAGCTAGAAAAACCTAATACGACAATCTATTCTGTGGCGCACAGCCACAAAATACAAATTATCGCGGTTATCGACTTGTTGGCTTGCAGCTACAGAGAAAAGTTCATACGGCTATCAAGTCTGTTGCTCCCAGCTACAAAAACCTAATACGACTTTATATTCTGTGGCGCACAGCCACAAAAGACAAATTAACGCGGTTATTGACTCTTTGCCGTGCAGCTACAGAAAAAAGTTTATATGGCTATCAAGTATGTTGCTCCCAGCTAGAAAAACCTAATACGACAATCTATTCTGTGGCACACAGCCACAAAATACGATATAACGCGGTTATCGACTCTTTGCCTTGCAGCTACAGAAAAAAGTTCATACGGCTATCAAGTCTGTTGCTCCCAGCTACAAAAACCTAATACGACTTTATATTCTGTGGCGCACAGCCACAAAAGACGAATTAACGCGGTTATTACCTCTTTGCCTTGCAGCTACAGAAAAAAAGTTTATACGGCTATCAAGTCTGTTGCTCCCAGCTACAAAAACCTAATACGACTTTATATTCTGTGGCGCACAGCCACAAAAGACAAATTAACGCGGTTATTGACTCTTTGCCGTGCAGCTACAGAAAAAAGTTTATATGGCTATCAAGTATGTTGTTCCCAGCTAGAAAAACCCAATACAACTATCTATTCTGTGGCACACAGCCACAAAATACGATATAACGCGGTTATCGACCCTTTGCCTTGCAGCTACAGAAAAAAGTTTATACGGCTATCAAGTCTGTTGCTCATGGCTACAAAAACCTAATACGACTTTATATCCTGTGGCGCACAGCCACAAAAGACAAATTAACGCGGTTATTACCTCTTTGCCTTGCAGCTACAGAAAAAAGTTCATACGGCTATCAAGTCTGTTGCTCCCAGCTACAAAAACCTGATACGACAATCTATTCGGTGGCGCACAGCCACAAAGACGAATTAACGCGGTTATTGACATTTTGACTTGCAGCTACAGAAAAAAAATCATACGGCTATCAAGTCTGTTGCTTCCAACTACAAAAACATAATACGACTTTATATTCTGTGGCGCACAGCCACAAAATACAAATTAACGCGGTTATTGACTCTTTGCCTTGCAGTTACAGAGAACATTTCATACGGCTATCAAATCTGTTGCTCCCAGCTACAAAAACCTAATACGACTTTATATTCTGTGGCGCACAGCCACAAAAGACAAATTAACGCGGTTATTACCTCTTTGCCTTGCAGCTACAGAAAAAAAGTTTATACGGCTATCAAGTCTGTTGCTCCCAGCTACAAAAACCTAATACGACTTTATATTCTGTGGCGCACAGCCACAAAAGACAAATTAACGCGGTTATTGACTCTTTGCCGTGCAGTTACAGAAAAAAGTTTATATGGCTATCAAGTATGTTGCTCCCAGCTAGAAAAACCCAATACAACTATCTATTCTGTGGCACACAGCCACAAAATACGATATAACGCGGTTATCGACTCTTTGCCTTGCAGCTACAGAAAAAAGTTTATACGGCTATCAAGTCTGTTGCTCATGGCTACAAAAACCTAATACGACTTTATATCCTGTGGCGCACAGCCACAAAAGACAAATTAACGCGGTTATTGACTCTTTGCCGTGCAGCTACAGGAAAAAGGTTATACGGCTATCAAGTATGTTGCTCCCAGCTACAAAAACCTGATACGACTATCTATTCTGTGGCGCACAGCCACAAAATACGAATTAACGCGGTTATCGACTCTTTGCCTTGCAGCTACAGAGAACAGTTCATACGGCTATCAAATCTGTTGCTCCCAGCTACAAAAACCTAATACGACAATCTATTCTGTGGCGCACAGCCACAAAACACGAAATATCGCGGTTATCGACTTGTTGGCTTGCAGCTACAGAGAAAAGTTCATACGGCTATCAAGTCTGTTGCTCCCAGCTACAAAAACCTGATACGACAATCTATTCTGTGGCGCACAGCCACAAAAGACAAATTAACGCGGTTATTACTTCTTTGCCTTGCAGCTACAGAAAAAAGTTCATACGGCCATCAAGTCTGTTGCTCCCAGCTACAAAAACCTAATACGACTTTATATTCTGTGGCGCACAGCCACAAAAGACAAATTAACGCGGTTATTGACTCTTTGCCGTGCAGCTACAGGAAAAAGGTTATACGGCTACCACGTATGTTGCTCCCAGCTACAAAAACCTGATACGACTATCTATTCTGTGGCGCACAGCCACAAAATACGAATTGACGCGGTTATCGACTCTTTGCCTTGCAGCTACAGAGAACAGTTCATACGGCTATCAAATCTGTTGCTCCCAGCTACAAAAACCTAATACGACAATCTATTCTGTGGCGCACAGCCACAAAATACAAATTATCGCGGTTATCGACTTGTTGGCTTGCAGCTACAGAAAAAAGTTCATACGGCTATCAAGTCTGTTGCTCCCAGCTACAAAAACCTAATACGACTATATATTCTGTGGCGCACAGCCACAAAAGACGAATTAACGCGGTTATTGACTCTTTGCCTCGCAGTTACAGAGAACATTTCATACGGCTATCAAATCTGTTGCTCCCAGCTACAAAAACCTAATACGACAATATATTCTGTGGCGCACAGCCACAAAGACGAATTAACGCGGTTATTGACATTTTGACTTGCAGCTACAAAAAAAAATCATACGGCTATCAAGTCTGTTGCTTCCAACTACAAAAACATAATACGACTTTATATTCTGTGGCGCACAGCCACAAAATACAAATTAACGCGGTTATTGACTCTTTGCCTTGCAGTTACAGAGAACATTTCATACGGCTATCAAATCTGTTGCTCCCAGCTACAAAAACCTAATACGACTTTATATTCTGTGGCGCACAGCCACAAAAGACAAATTAACGCGGTTATTACCTCTTTGCCTTGCAGCTACAGAAAAAAAGTTTATACGGCTATCAAGTCTGTTGCTCCCAGCTACAAAAACCTAATACGACTTTATATTCTGTGGCGCACAGCCACAAAAGACAAATTAACGCGGTTATTGACTCTTTGCCGTGCAGCTACAGAAAAAAGTTTATATGGCTATCAAGTATGTTTCTCCCAGCTAGAAAAACCTAATACGACAATCTATTCTGTGGCGCACAGCCACAAAATACAAATTATCGCGGTTATCGACTTGTTGGCTTGCAGCTACAGAGAAAAGTTCATACGGCTATCAAGTCTGTTGCTCCCAGCTACAAAAACCTGATACGACTATCTATTCTGTGGCGCACAGCCACAAAAGACGAATTAACGCGGTTATTGACATTTTGACTTGCAGCTACAAAAAAAATCATACGGCTATCAAGTCTGTTGCTTCCAACTACAGAAACATAATACGACAATCTATTCTGTGGCGCACAGCCACAAAACACGAAATATCGCGGTTATCGACTTGTTGGCTTGCAGCTACAGAGAAAAGTTCATACGGCTATCAAGTCTGTTGCTCCCAGCTACAAAAACCTAATACGACTATATATTCTGTGGCGCACAGCCACAAAAGACGAATTAACGCGGTTATTGACTCTTTGCCTCGCAGTTACAGAGAACATTTCATACGGCTATCAAATCTGTTGCTCCCAGCTAGAAAAACCCAATACAACTATCTATTCTGTGGCACACAGCCACAAAATACGATATAACGCGGTTATCGACTCTTTGCCTTGCAGCTACAGAAAAAAGTTCATACGGCTATCAAGTCTGTTGCTCCCAGCTACAAAAACCTAATACGACTTTATATTCTGTGGCGCACAGCCACAAAAGACAAATTAACGCGGTTATTACCTCTTTGCCTTGCAGCTACAGAAAAAAGTTTATACGGCTATCAAGTCTGTTGCTTCCAACTACAAAAACATAATACGACTTTATATTCTGTGGCGCACAGCCACAAAAGACAAATTAACGCGGTTATTACCTCTTTGCCTTGCAGCTACAGAAAAAAAGTTTATACGGCTATCAAGTATGTTGCTCCCAGCTACAAAAACCTAATACGACTTTATATTCTGTGGCGCACAGCCACAAAAGACAAATTAACGCGGTTATTGACTCTTTGCCGTGCAGCTACAGAAAAAAGTTTATATGGCTATCAAGTATGTTGCTCCCAGCTAGAAAAACCTAATACGACAATCTATTCTGTGGCGCACAGCCACAAAATACAAATTATCGCGGTTATCGACTTGTTGGCTTGCAGCTACAGAGAAAAGTTCATACGGCTATCAAGTCTGTTGCTCCCAGCTACAAAAACCTGATACGACAATCTATTCTGTGGCGCACAGCCACAAAGACGAATTAACGCGGTTATTGACATTTTGACTTGCAGCTACAAAAAAAATCATACGGCTATCAAGTCTGTTGCTTCCAACTACAGAAACATAATACGACAATCTATTCTGTGGCGCACAGCCACAAAACACGAAATATCGCGGTTATCGACTTGTTGGCTTGCAGCTACAGAGAAAAGTTTATACGGCTATCAAGTCTGTTGCTCCCAGCTACAAAAACCTGATACGACAATCTATTCTGTGGCGCACAGCCACAAAAGACAAATTAACGCGGTTATTACCTCTTTGCCTTGCAGCTACAGAAAAAAGTTCATACGGCTATCAAATCTGTTGCTCCCAGCTACAAAAACCTAATACGACAATCTATTCTGTGGCGCACAGCCACAAAAAACAAATTATCGCGGTTATCGACTTGTTGGCTTGCAGCTACCGAGAAAAGTTCATACGGCTATCAAGTCTGTTGCTCCCAGCTACAAAAACCTGATACGACAATCTATTCTGTGGCGCACAGCCACAAAAGACAAATTAACGCGGTTATTGACTCTTTGCCGTGCAGCTACAGAAAAAAGTTTATATGGCTATCAAGTATGTTGCTCCCAGCTAGAAAAACCCAATACAACTATCTATTCTGTGGCACACAGCCACAAAATACAATATAACGCGGTTATCGACTCTTTGCCTTGCAGCTACAGAAAAAAGTTCATACGGCTATCAAGTCTGTTGCTCCCAGCTACAAAAACCTAATACGACTTTATATTCTGTGGCGCACAGCCACAAAAGACAAATTAACGCGGTTATTACCTCTTTGCCTTGCAGCTACAGAAAAAAGTTTATACGGCTATCAAGTCTGTTGCTCCCAGCTACAAAAACCTAATACGACTTTATATTCTGTGGCGCACAGCCACAAAAGACAAATTAACGCGGTTATTGACTCTTTGCCGTGCAGCTACAGAAAAAAGTTTATATGGCTATCAAGTATGTTGTTCCCAGCTAGAAAAACCCAATACAACTATCTATTCTGTGGCACACAGCCACAAAATACGATATAACGCGGTTATCGACTCTTTGCCTTGCAGCTACAGAAAAAAGTTTATACGGCTATCAAGTCTGTTGCTCATGGCTACAAAAACCTAATACGACTTTATATCCTGTGGCGCACAGCCACAAAAGACAAATTAACGCGGTTATTACCTCTTTGCCTTGCAGCTACAGAAAAAAGTTCATACGGCTATCAAGTCTGTTGCTCCCAGCTACAAAAACCTGATACGACAATCTATTCTGTGGCGCACAGCCACAAAGACGAATTAACGCGGTTATTGACATTTTGACTTGCAGCTACAGAAAAAAAATCATACGGCTATCAAGTCTGTTGCTTCCAACTACAAAAACATAATACGACTTTATATTCTGTGGCGCACAGCCACAAAATACAAATTAACGCGGTTATTGACTCTTTGCCTTGCAGTTACAGAGAACATTTCATACGGCTATCAAATCTGTTGCTCCCAGCTACAAAAACCTAATACGACTTTATATTCTGTGGCGCACAGCCACAAAAGACAAATTAACGCGGTTATTACCTCTTTGCCTTGCAGCTACAGAAAAAAAGTTTATACGGCTATCAAGTCTGTTGCTCCCAGCTACAAAAACCTAATACGACTTTATATTCTGTGGCGCACAGCCACAAAAGACAAATTAACGCGGTTATTGACTCTTTGCCGTGCAGCTACAGAAAAAAGTTTATATGGCTATCAAGTATGTTGCTCCCAGCTAGAAAAACCCAATACAACTATCTATTCTGTGGCACACAGCCACAAAATACGATATAACGCGGTTATCGACTCTTTGCCTTGCAGCTACAGAAAAAAGTTTATACGGCTATCAAGTCTGTTGCTCATGGCTACAAAAACCTAATACGACTTTATATCCTGTGGCGCACAGCCACAAAAGACAAATTAACGCGGTTATTACCTCTTTGCCTTGCAGCTACAGAAAAAAGTTCATACGGCTATCAAGTCTGTTGCTCCCAGCTACAAAAACCTGATACGACAATCTATTCTGTGGCGCACAGCCACAAAAGACAAATTAACGCGGTTATTACCTCTTTGCCTTGCAGCTACAGAAAAAAGTTCATACGGCTATCAAGTCTGTTGCTCCCAGCTACAAAAACCTAATACGACTTTATATTCTGTGGCGCACAGCCACAAAAGACAAATTAACGCGGTTATTGACTCTTTGCCGTGCAGCTACAGGAAAAAGGTTATACGGCTATCAAGTATGTTGCTCCCAGCTACAAAAACCTGATACGACTATCTATTCTGTGGCGCACAGCCACAAAATACGAATTAACGCGGTTATCGACTCTTTGCCTTGCAGCTACAGAGAACAGTTCATACGGCTATCAAATCTGTTGCTCCCAGCTACAAAAACCTAATACGACAATCTATTCTGTGGCGCACAGCCACAAAACACGAAATATCGCGGTTATCGACTTGTTGGCTTGCAGCTACAGAGAAAAGTTCATACGGCTATCAAGTCTGTTGCTCCCAGCTACAAAAACCTGATACGACAATCTATTCTGTGGCGCACAGCCACAAAAGACAAATTAACGCGGTTATTACTTCTTTGCCTTGCAGCTACAGAAAAAAGTTCATACGGCCATCAAGTCTGTTGCTCCCAGCTACAAAAACCTAATACGACTTTATATTCTGTGGCGCACAGCCACAAAAGACAAATTAACGCGGTTATTGACTCTTTGCCGTGCAGCTACAGGAAAAAGGTTATACGGCTACCAAGTATGTTGCTCCCAGCTACAAAAACCTGATACGACTATCTATTCTGTGGCGCACAGCCACAAAATACGAATTGACGCGGTTATCGACTCTTTGCCTTGCAGCTACAGAGAACAGTTCATACGGCTATCAAATCTGTTGCTCCCAGCTACAAAAACCTAATACGACAATCTATTCTGTGGCGCACAGCCACAAAATACAAATTATCGCGGTTATCGACTTGTTGGCTTGCAGCTACAGAAAAAAGTTCATACGGCTATCAAGTCTGTTGCTCCCAGCTACAAAAACCTAATACGACTATATATTCTGTGGCGCACAGCCACAAAAGACGAATTAACGCGGTTATTGACTCTTTGCCTCGCAGTTACAGAGAACATTTCATACGGCTATCAAATCTGTTGCTCCCAGCTACAAAAACCTAATACGACAATATATTCTGTGGCGCACAGCCACAAAGACGAATTAACGCGGTTATTGACATTTTGACTTGCAGCTACAAAAAAAAAATCATACGGCTATCAAGTCTGTTGCTTCCAACTACAAAAACATAATACGACTTTATATTCTGTGGCGCACAGCCACAAAATACAAATTAACGCGGTTATTGACTCTTTGCCTTGCAGTTACAGAAAAAAAGTTTATACGGCTATCAAGTCTGTTGCTCCCAGCTACAAAAACCTAATACGACTTTATATTCTGTGGCGCACAGCCACAAAAGACAAATTAACGCGGTTATTGACTCTTTGCCGTGCAGCTACAGAAAAAAGTTTATATGGCTATCAAGTATGTTGCTCCCAGCTAGAAAAACCTAATACGACAATCTATTCTGTGGCGCACAGCCACAAAATACAAATTATCGCGGTTATCGACTTGTTGGCTTGCAGCTACAGAGAAAAGTTCATACGGCTATCAAGTCTGTTGCTCCCAGCTACAAAAACCTGATACGACTATCTATTCTGTGGCGCACAGCCACAAAATACGAATTGACGCGGTTATCGACTCTTTGCCTTGCAGCTACAGAGAACAGTTCATACGGCTATCAAATCTGTTGCTCCCAGCTACAAAAACCTAATACGACAATCTATTCTGTGGCGCACAGCCACAAAATACAAATTATCGCGGTTATCGACTTGTTGGCTTGCAGCTACAGAGAAAAGTTCATACGGCTATCAAGTCTGTTGCTCCCAGCTACAAAAACCTAATACGACTATATATTCTGTGGCGCACAGCCACAAAAGACGAATTAACGCGGTTATTGACTCTTTGCCTCGCAGTTACAGAGAACATTTCATACGGCTATCAAATCTGTTGCTCCCAGCTACAAAAACCTAATACGACAATATATTCTGTGGCGCACAGCCACAAAAGACAAATTAACGCGGTTATTACCTCTTTGCCTTGCAGCTACAGAAAAAAAGTTTATACGGCTATCAAGTCTGTTGCTCCCAGCTACAAAAACCTAATACGACTTTATATTCTGTGGCGCACAGCCACAAAAGACAAATTAACGCGGTTATTGACTCTTTGCCGTGCAGCTACAGAAAAAAGTTTATATGGCTATCAAGTATGTTGCTCCCAGCTAGAAAAACCCAATACAACTATCTATTCTGTGGCACACAGCCACAAAATACGATATAACGCGGTTATCGACTCTTTGCCTTGCAGCTACAGAAAAAAGTTTATACGGCTATCAAGTCTGTTGCTCATGGCTACAAAAACCTAATACGACTTTATATCCTGTGGCGCACAGCCACAAAAGACAAATTAACGCGGTTATTACCTCTTTGCCTTGCAGCTACAGAAAAAAGTTCATACGGCTATCAAGTCTGTTGCTCCCAGCTACAAAAACCTGATACGACAATCTATTCTGTGGCGCACAGCCACAAAAGACAAATTAACGCGGTTATTACCTCTTTGCCTTGCAGCTACAGAAAAAAGTTCATACGGCTATCAAGTCTGTTGCTCCCAGCTACAAAAACCTAATACGACTTTATATTCTGTGGCGCACAGCCACAAAAGACAAATTAACGCGGTTATTGACTCTTTGCCGTGCAGCTACAGGAAAAAGGTTATACGGCTATCAAGTATGTTGCTCCCAGCTACAAAAACCTGATACGACTATCTATTCTGTGGCGCACAGCCACAAAATACGAATTAACGCGGTTATCGACTCTTTGCCTTGCAGCTACAGAGAACAGTTCATACGGCTATCAAATCTGTTGCTCCCAGCTACAAAAACCTAATACGACAATCTATTCTGTGGCGCACAGCCACAAAACACGAAATATCGCGGTTATCGACTTGTTGGCTTGCAGCTACAGAGAAAAGTTCATACGGCTATCAAGTCTGTTGCTCCCAGCTACAAAAACCTGATACGACAATCTATTCTGTGGCGCACAGCCACAAAAGACAAATTAACGCGGTTATTACTTCTTTGCCTTGCAGCTACAGAAAAAAGTTCATACGGCCATCAAGTCTGTTGCTCCCAGCTACAAAAACCTAATACGACTTTATATTCTGTGGCGCACAGCCACAAAAGACAAATTAACGCGGTTATTGACTCTTTGCCGTGCAGCTACAGGAAAAAGGTTATACGGCTACCAAGTATGTTGCTCCCAGCTACAAAAACCTGATACGACTATCTATTCTGTGGCGCACAGCCACAAAATACGAATTGACGCGGTTATCGACTCTTTGCCTTGCAGCTACAGAGAACAGTTCATACGGCTATCAAATCTGTTGCTCCCAGCTACAAAAACCTAATACGACAATCTATTCTGTGGCGCACAGCCACAAAATACAAATTATCGCGGTTATCGACTTGTTGGCTTGCAGCTACAGAAAAAAGTTCATACGGCTATCAAGTCTGTTGCTCCCAGCTACAAAAACCTAATACGACTATATATTCTGTGGCGCACAGCCACAAAAGACGAATTAACGCGGTTATTGACTCTTTGCCTCGCAGTTACAGAGAACATTTCATACGGCTATCAAATCTGTTGCTCCCAGCTACAAAAACCTAATACGACAATATATTCTGTGGCGCACAGCCACAAAGACGAATTAACGCGGTTATTGACATTTTGACTTGCAGCTACAAAAAAAAAATCATACGGCTATCAAGTCTGTTGCTTCCAACTACAAAAACATAATACGACTTTATATTCTGTGGCGCACAGCCACAAAATACAAATTAACGCGGTTATTGACTCTTTGCCTTGCAGTTACAGAGAACATTTCATACGGCTATCAAATCTGTTGCTCCCAGCTACAAAAACCTAATACGACTTTATATTCTGTGGCGCACAGCCACAAAAGACAAATTAACGCGGTTATTACCTCTTTGCCTTGCAGCTACAGAAAAAAAGTTTATACGGCTATCAAGTCTGTTGCTCCCAGCTACAAAAACCTAATACGACTTTATATTCTGTGGCGCACAGCCACAAAAGACAAATTAACGCGGTTATTGACTCTTTGCCGTGCAGCTACAGAAAAAAGTTTATATGGCTATCAAGTATGTTGCTCCCAGCTAGAAAAACCTAATACGACAATCTATTCTGTGGCGCACAGCCACAAAATACAAATTATCGCGGTTATCGACTTGTTGGCTTGCAGCTACAGAGAAAAGTTGATACGGCTATCAAGTCTGTTGCTCCCAGCTACAAAAACCTGATACGACTATCTATTCTGTGGCGCACAGCCACAAAATACGAATTGACGCGGTTATCGACTCTTTGCCTTGCAGCTACAGAGAAAAGTTCATACGGCTATCAAGTCTGTTGCTCCCAGCTACAAAAACCTGATACGACAATCTATTCTGTGGCGCACAGCCACAAAAGACAAATTAACGCGGTTATTACTTCTTTGCCTTGCAGCTACAGAAAAAAGTTCATACGGCCATCAAGTCTGTTGCTCCCAGCTACAAAAACCTAATACGACTTTATATTCTGTGGCGCACAGCCACAAAAGACAAATTAACGCGGTTATTGACTCTTTGCCGTGCAGCTACAGGAAAAAGGTTATACGGCTACCAAGTATGTTGCTCCCAGCTACAAAAACCTGATACGACTATCTATTCTGTGGCGCACAGCCACAAAATACGAATTGACGCGGTTATCGACTCTTTGCCTTGCAGCTACAGAGAACAGTTCATACGGCTATCAAATCTGTTGCTCCCAGCTACAAAAACCTAATACGACAATCTATTCTGTGGCGCACAGCCACAAAATACAAATTATCGCGGTTATCGACTTGTTGGCTTGCAGCTACAGAAAAAAGTTCATACGGCTATCAAGTCTGTTGCTCCCAGCTACAAAAACCTAATACGACTATATATTCTGTGGCGCACAGCCACAAAAGACGAATTAACGCGGTTATTGACTCTTTGCCTCGCAGTTACAGAGAACATTTCATACGGCTATCAAATCTGTTGCTCCCAGCTACAAAAACCTAATACGACAATATATTCTGTGGCGCACAGCCACAAAGACGAATTAACGCGGTTATTGACATTTTGACTTGCAGCTACAAAAAAAAAAATCATACGGCTATCAAGTCTGTTGCTTCCAACTACAAAAACATAATACGACTTTATATTCTGTGGCGCACAGCCACAAAATACAAATTAACGCGGTTATTGACTCTTTGCCTTGCAGTTACAGAGAACATTTCATACGGCTATCAAATCTGTTGCTCCCAGCTACAAAAACCTAATACGACTTTATATTCTGTGGCGCACAGCCACAAAAGACAAATTAACGCGGTTATTACCTCTTTGCCTTGCAGCTACAGAAAAAAAGTTTATACGGCTATCAAGTCTGTTGCTCCCAGCTACAAAAACCTAATACGACTTTATATTCTGTGGCGCACAGCCACAAAAGACAAATTAACGCGGTTATTGACTCTTTGCCGTGCAGCTACAGAAAAAAGTTTATATGGCTATCAAGTATGTTGCTCCCAGCTAGAAAAACCTAATACGACAATCTATTCTGTGGCGCACAGCCACAAAATACAAATTATCGCGGTTATCGACTTGTTGGCTTGCAGCTACAGAGAAAAGTTCATACGGCTATCAAGTCTGTTGCTCCCAGCTACAAAAACCTGATACGACTATCTATTCTGTGGCGCACAGCCACAAAATACGAATTGACGCGGTTATCGACTCTTTGCCTTGCAGCTACAGAGAACAGTTCATACGGCTATCAAATCTGTTGCTCCCAGCTACAAAAACCTAATACGACAATCTATTCTGTGGCGCACAGCCACAAAATACAAATTATCGCGGTTATCGACTTGTTGGCTTGCAGCTACAGAGAAAAGTTCATACGGCTATCAAGTCTGTTGCTCCCAGCTACAAAAACCTAATACGACTATAAATTCTGTGGCGCACAGCCACAAAAGACGAATTAACGCGGTTATTGACTCTTTGCCTCGCAGTTACAGAGAACATTTCATACGGCTATCAAATCTGTTGCTCCCAGCTACAAAAACCTAATACGACAATATATTCTGTGGCGCACAGCCACAAAGACGAATTAACGCGGTTATTGACATTTTGACTTGCAGCTACAAAAAAAAAATCATACGGCTATCAAGTCTGTTGCTTCCAACTACAAAAACATAATACGACTTTATATTCTGTGGCGCACAGCCACAAAATACAAATTAACGCGGTTATTGACTCTTTGCCTTGCAGTTACAGAGAACATTTCATACGGCTATCAAATATGTTGCTCCCAGCTACAAAAACCTAATACGACTTTATATTCTGTGGCGCACAGCCACAAAAGACAAATTAACGCGGTTATTACCTCTTTGCCTTGCAGCTACAGAAAAAAAGTTTATACGGTCATCAAGTCTGTTGCTCCCAGCTACAAAAACCTAATACGACTTTATATTCTGTGGCGCACAGCCACAAAAGACAAATTAACGCGGTTATTGACTCTTTGCCGTGCAGCTACAGAAAAAAGTTTATATGGCTATCAAGTATGTTGCTCCCAGCTAGAAAAACCTAATACGACAATCTATTCTGTGGCGCACAGCCACAAAATACAAATTATCGCGGTTATCGACTTGTTGGCTTGCAGCTACAGAGAAAAGTTCATACGGCTATCAAGTCTGTTGCTCCCAGCTACAAAAACCTGATACGACAATCTATTCTGTGGCGCACAGCCACAAAGACGAATTAACGCGGTTATTGACATTTTGACTTGCAGCTACAAAAAAAATCATACGGCTATCAAGTCTGTTGCTTCCAACTACAGAAACATAATACGACAATCTATTCTGTGGCGCACAGCCACAAAACACGAAATATCGCGGTTATCGACTTGTTGGCTTGCAGCTACAGAGAAAAGTTTATACGGCTATCAAGTCTGTTGCTCCCAGCTACAAAAACCTGATACGACAATCTATTCTGTGGCGCACAGCCACAAAAGACAAATTAACGCGGTTATTACCTCTTTGCCTTGCAGCTACAGAAAAAAGTTCATACGGCTATCAAATCTGTTGCTCCCAGCTACAAAAACCTAATACGACAATCTATTCTGTGGCGCACAGCCACGAAAAACAAATTATCGCGGTTATCGACTTGTTGGCTTGCAGCTACCGAGAAAAGTTCATACGGCTATCAAGTCTGTTGCTCCCAGCTACAAAAACCTAATACGACTATATATTCTGTGGCGCACAGCCACAAAAGACGAATTAACGCGGTTATTGACTCTTTGCCTCGCAGTTACAGAGAACATTTCATACGGCTATCAAATCTGTTGCTCCCAGCTACAAAAACCTAATACGACAATCTATTCTGTGGCGCACAGCCACAAAGACGAATTAACGCGGTTATTGACATTTTGACTTGCAGCTACAAAAAAAAAATCATACGGCTATCAAGTCTGTTGCTTCCAACTACAAAAACATAATACGACTTTATATTCTGTGGCACACAGCCACAAAATACAAATTAACGCGGTTATTGACTCTTTGCCTTGCAGTTACAGAGAACATTTCATACGGCTATCAAATCTGTTGCTCCCAGCTACAAAAACCTAATACGACTTTATATTCTGTGGCGCACAGCCACAAAAGACAAATTAACGCGGTTATTACCTCTTTGCCTTGCAGCTACAGAAAAAAAGTTTATACGGCTATCAAGTCTGTTGCTCCCAGCTACAAAAACCTAATACGACTTTATATTCTGTGGCGCACAGCCACAAAAGACAAATTAACGCGGTTATTGACTCTTTGCCGTGCAGCTACAGAAAAAAGTTTATATGGCTATCAAGTATGTTGCTCCCAGCTAGAAAAACCCAATACAACTATCTATTCTGTGGCACACAGCCACAAAATACGATATAACGCGGTTATCGACTCTTTGCCTTGCAGCTACAGAAAAAAGTTTATACGGCTATCAAGTCTGTTGCTCATGGCTACAAAAACCTAATACGACTTTATATCCTGTGGCGCACAGCCACAAAAGACAAATTAACGCGGTTATTACCTCTTTGCCTTGCAGCTACAGAAAAAAGTTCATACGGCTATCAAGTCTGTTGCTCCCAGCTACAAAAACCTGATACGACAATCTATTCTGTGGCGCACAGCCACAAAAGACAAATTAACGCGGTTATTACCTCTTTGCCTTGCAGCTACAGAAAAAAGTTCATACGGCTATCAAGTCTGTTGCTCCCAGCTACAAAAACCTAATACGACTTTATATTCTGTGGCGCACAGCCACAAAAGACAAATTAACGCGGTTATTGACTCTTTGCCGTGCAGCTACAGGAAAAAGGTTATACGGCTATCAAGTATGTTGCTCCCAGCTACAAAAACCTGATACGACTATCTATTCTGTGGCGCACAGCCACAAAATACGAATTAACGCGGTTATCGACTCTTTGCCTTGCAGCTACAGAGAACAGTTCATACGGCTATCAAATCTGTTGCTCCCAGCTACAAAAACCTAATACGACAATCTATTCTGTGGCGCACAGCCACAAAACACGAAATATCGCGGTTATCGACTTGTTGGCTTGCAGCTACAGAGAAAAGTTCATACGGCTATCAAGTCTGTTGCTCCCAGCTACAAAAACCTGATACGACAATCTATTCTGTGGTGCACAGCCACAAAAGACAAATTAACGCGGTTATTACTTCTTTGCCTTGCAGCTACAGAAAAAAGTTTATACGGCTATCAAGTCTGTTGCTCCCAGCTACAAAAACCTAATACGACTTTATATTCTGTGGCGCACAGCCACAAAAGACAAATTAACGCGGTTATTGACTCTTTGCCGTGCAGCTACAGAAAAAAGTTTATATGGCTATCAAGTATGTTGCTCCCAGCTAGAAAAACCCAATACAACTATCTATTCTGTGGCACACAGCCACAAAATACGATATAACGCGGTTATCGACTCTTTGCCTTGCAGCTACAGAAAAAAGTTTATACGGCTATCAAGTCTGTTGCTCATGGCTACAAAAACCTAATACGACTTTATATCCTGTGGCGCACAGCCACAAAAGACAAATTAACGCGGTTATTACCTCTTTGCCTTGCAGCTACAGAAAAAAGTTCATACGGCTATCAAGTCTGTTGCTCCCAGCTACAAAAACCTGATACGACAATCTATTCTGTGGCGCACAGCCACAAAAGACAAATTAACGCGGTTATTACCTCTTTGCCTTGCAGCTACAGAAAAAAGTTCATACGGCTATCAAGTCTGTTGCTCCCAGCTACAAAAACCTAATACGACTTTATATTCTGTGGCGCACAGCCACAAAAGACAAATTAACGCGGTTATTGACTCTTTGCCGTGCAGCTACAGGAAAAAGGTTATACGGCTATCAAGTATGTTGCTCCCAGCTACAAAAACCTGATACGACTATCTATTCTGTGGCGCACAGCCACAAAATACGAATTAACGCGGTTATCGACTCTTTGCCTTGCAGCTACAGAGAACAGTTCATACGGCTATCAAATCTGTTGCTCCCAGCTACAAAAACCTAATACGACAATCTATTCTGTGGCGCACAGCCACAAAACACGAAATATCGCGGTTATCGACTTGTTGGCTTGCAGCTACAGAGAAAAGTTCATACGGCTATCAAGTCTGTTGCTCCCAGCTACAAAAACCTGATACGACAATCTATTCTGTGGCGCACAGCCACAAAAGACAAATTAACGCGGTTATTACTTCTTTGCCTTGCAGCTACAGAAAAAAGTTCATACGGCCATCAAGTCTGTTGCTCCCAGCTACAAAAACCTAATACGACTTTATATTCTGTGGCGCACAGCCACAAAAGACAAATTAACGCGGTTATTGACTCTTTGCCGTGCAGCTACAGGAAAAAGGTTATACGGCTACCAAGTATGTTGCTCCCAGCTACAAAAACCTGATACGACTATCTATTCTGTGGCGCACAGCCACAAAATACGAATTGACGCGGTTATCGACTCTTTGCCTTGCAGCTACAGAGAACAGTTCATACGGCTATCAAATCTGTTGCTCCCAGCTACAAAAACCTAATACGACAATCTATTCTGTGGCGCACAGCCACAAAATACAAATTATCGCGGTTATCGACTTGTTGGCTTGCAGCTACAGAGAAAAGTTCATACGGCTATCAAGTCTGTTGCTCCCAGCTACAAAAACCTAATACGACTATATATTCTGTGGCGCACAGCCACAAAAGACGAATTAACGCGGTTATTGACTCTTTGCCTCGCAGTTACAGAGAACATTTCATACGGCTATCAAATCTGTTGCTCCCAGCTACAAAAACCTAATACGACAATATATTCTGTGGCGCACAGCCACAAAGACGAATTAACGCGGTTATTGACATTTTGACTTGCAGCTACAAAAAAAAATCATACGGCTATCAAGTCTGTTGCTTCCAACTACAAAAACATAATACGACTTTATATTCTGTGGCGCACAGCCACAAAATACAAATTAACGCGGTTATTGACTCTTTGCCTTGCAGTTACAGAGAACATTTCATACGGCTATCAAATCTGTTGCTCCCAGCTACAAAAACCTAATACGACTTTATATTCTGTGGCGCACAGCCACAAAAGACAAATTAACGCGGTTATTACCTCTTTGCCTTGCAGCTACAGAAAAAAAGTTTATACGGCTATCAAGTCTGTTGCTCCCAGCTACAAAAACCTAATACGACTTTATATTCTGTGGCGCACAGCCACAAAAGACAAATTAACGCGGTTATTGACTCTTTGCCGTGCAGCTACAGAAAAAAGTTTATATGGCTATCAAGTATGTTGCTCCCAGCTAGAAAAACCTAATACGACAATCTATTCTGTGGCGCACAGCCACAAAATACAAATTATCGCGGTTATCGACTTGTTGGCTTGCAGCTACAGAGAAAAGTTCATACGGCTATCAAGTCTGTTGCTCCCAGCTACAAAAACCTGATACGACAATCTATTCTGTGGCGCACAGCCACAAAGACGAATTAACGCGGTTATTGACATTTTGACTTGCAGCTACAAAAAAAATCATACGGCTATCAAGTCTGTTGCTTCCAACTACAGAAACATAATACGACAATCTATTCTGTGGCGCACAGCCACAAAACACGAAATATCGCGGTTATCGACTTGTTGGCTTGCAGCTACAGAGAAAAGTTTATACGGCTATCAAGTCTGTTGCTCCCAGCTACAAAAACCTGATACGACAATCTATTCTGTGGCGCACAGCCACAAAAGACAAATTAACGCGGTTATTACCTCTTTGCCTTGCAGCTACAGAAAAAAGTTCATACGGCTATCAAATCTGTTGCTCCCAGCTACAAAAACCTAATACGACAATCTATTCTGTGGCGCACAGCCACAAAAAACAAATTATCGCGGTTATCGACTTGTTGGCTTGCAGCTACCGAGAAAAGTTTATACGGCTATCAAGTCTGTTGCTCCCAGCTACAAAAACCTAATACGACTATATATTCTGTGGCGCACAGCCACAAAAGACGAATTAACGCGGTTATTGACTCTTTGCCTCGCAGTTACAGAGAACATTTCATACGGCTATCAAATCTGTTGCTCCCAGCTACAAAAACCTAATACGACAATCTATTCTGTGGCGCACAGCCACAAAGACGAATTAACGCGGTTATTGACATTTTGACTTGCAGCTACAAAAAAAAAATCATACGGCTATCAAGTCTGTTGCTTCCAACTACAAAAACATAATACGACTTTATATTCTGTGGCGCACAGCCACAAAATACAAATTAACGCGGTTATTGACTCTTTGCCTTGCAGTTACAGAGAACATTTCATACGGCTATCAAATCTGTTGCTCCCAGCTACAAAAACCTAATACGACTTTATATTCTGTGGCGCACAGCCACAAAAGACAAATTAACGCGGTTATTACCTCTTTGCCTTGCAGCTACAGAAAAAAAATTTATACGGCTATCAAGTCTGTTGCTCCCAGCTACAAAAACCTAATACGACTTTATATTCTGTGGCGCACAGCCACAAAAGACAAATTAACGCGGTTATTGACTCTTTGCCGTGCAGCTACAGAAAAAAGTTTATATGGCTATCAAGTATGTTGTTCCCAGCTAGAAAAACCCAATACAACTATCTATTCTGTGGCACACAGCCACAAAATACGATATAACGCGGTTATCGACTCTTTGCCTTGCAGCTACAGAAAAAAGTTTATACGGCTATCAAGTCTGTTGCTCATGGCTACAAAAACCTAATACGACTTTATATCCTGTGGCGCACAGCCACAAAAGACAAATTAACGCGGTTATTACATCTTTGCCTTGCAGCTACAGAAAAAAGTTCATACGGCTATCAAGTCTGTTGCTCCCAGCTACAAAAACCTGATACGACAATCTATTCTGTGGCGCACAGCCACAAAGACGAATTAACGCGGTTATTGACATTTTGACTTGCAGCTACAAAAAAAAAATCATACGGCTATCAAGTCTGTTGCTTCCAACTACAAAAACATAATACGACTTTATATTCTGTGGCGCACAGCCACAAAATACAAATTAACGCGGTTATTGACTCTTTGCCTTGCAGTTACAGAGAACATTTCATACGGCTATCAAATCTGTTGCTCCCAGCTACAAAAACCTAATACGACTTTATATTCTGTGGCGCACAGCCACAAAAGAAAAATTAACGCGGTTATTACCTCTTTGCCTTGCAGCTACAGAAAAAAAGTTTATACGGCTATCAAGTCTGTTGCTCCCAGCTACAAAAACCTAATACGACTTTATATTCTGTGGCGCACAGCCACAAAAGACAAATTAACGCGGTTATTGACTCTTTGCCGTGCAGCTACAGAAAAAAGTTTATATGGCTATCAAGTATGTTGCTCCCAGCTAGAAAAACCCAATACAACTATCTATTCTGTGGCACACAGCCACAAAATACGATATAACGCGGTTATCGACTCTTTGCCTTGCAGCTACAGAAAAAAGTTTATACGGCTATCAAGTCTGTTGCTCATGGCTACACAAACCTAATACGACTTTATATCCTGTGGCGCACAGCCACAAAAGACAAATTAACGCGGTTATTACCTCTTTGCCTTGCAGCTACAGAAAAAAGTTCATACGGCTATCAAGTCTGTTGCTCCCAGCTACAAAAACCTGATACGACAATCCATTCTGTGGCGCACAGCCACAAAAGACAAATTAACGCGGTTATTGACTCTTTGCCGTGCAGCTACAGAAAAAAGTTTATATGGCTATCAAGTATGTTGCTCCCAGCTAGAAAAACCCAATACAACTATCTATTCTGTGGCACACAGCCACAAAATACGATATAACGCGGTTATCGACTCTTTGCCTTGCAGCTACAGAAAAAAGTTCATACGGCTATCAAGTCTGTTGCTCCCAGCTACAAAAACCTAATACGACTTTATATTCTGTGGCGCACAGCCACAAACGACAAATTAACGCGGTTATTGACTCTTTGCCGTGCAGCTACAGAAAAAAGTTTATATGGCTATCAAGTATGTTGTTCCCAGCTAGAAAAACCCAATACAACTATCTATTCTGTGGCACACAGCCACAAAATACGATATAACGCGGTTATCGACTCTTTGCCTTGCAGCTACAGAAAAAAGTTTATACGGCTATCAAGTCTGTTGCTCATGGCTACAAAAACCTAATACGACTTTATATCCTGTGGCGCACAGCCACAAAAGACAAATTAACGCGGTTATTACCTCTTTGCCTTGCAGCTACAGAAAAAAGTTCATACGGCTATCAAGTCTGTTGCTCCCAGCTACAAAAACCTGATACGACAATCTATTCTGTGGCGCACAGCCACAAAGACGAATTAACGCGGTTATTGACATTTTGACTTGCAGCTACAAAAAAAAAATCATACGGCTATCAAGTCTGTTGCTTCCAACTACAAAAACATAATACGACTTTATATTCTGTGGCGCACAGCCACAAAATACAAATTAACGCGGTTATTGACTCTTTGCCTTGCAGTTACAGAGAACATTTCATACGGCTATCAAATCTGTTGCTCCCAGCTACAAAAACCTAATACGACTTTATATTCTGTGGCGCACAGCCACAAAAGACAAATTAACGCGGTTATTACCTCTTTGCCTTGCAGCTACAGAAAAAAAGTTTATACGGCTATCAAGTCTGTTGCTCCCAGCTACAAAAACCTAATACGACTTTATATTCTGTGGCGCACAGCCACAAAAGACAAATTAACACGGTTATTGACTCTTTGCCGTGCAGCTACAGAAAAAAGTTTATATGGCTATCAAGTATGTTGCTCCCAGCTAGAAAAACCCAATACAACTATCTATTCTGTGGCACACAGCCCCAAAATACGATATAACGCGGTTATCGACTCTTTGCCTTGCAGCTACAGAAAAAAGTTTATACGGCTATCAAGTCTGTTGCTCATGGCTACAAAAACCTAATACGACTTTATATCCTGTGGCGCACAGCCACAAAAGACAAATTAACGCGGTTATTACCTCTTTGCCTTGCAGCTACAGAACAAAGTTCATACGGCTATCAAGTCTGTTGCTCCCAGCTACAAAAACCTGATACGACAATCTATTCTGTGGCGCACAGCCACAAAAGACAAATTAACGCGGTTATTACCTCTTTGCCTTGCAGCTACAGAAAAAAGTTCATACGGCTATCAAGTCTGTTGCTCCCAGCTACAAAAACCTAATACGACTTTATATTCTGTGGCGCACAGCCACAAAAGACACAAATTAACGCGGTTATTGACTCTTTGCCGTGCAGCTACAGGAAAAAGGTTATACGGCTATCAAGTATGTTGCTCCCAGCTACAAAAACCTGATACGACTATCTATTCTGTGGCGCACAGCCACAAAATACGAATTAACGCGGTTATCGACTCTTTGCCTTGCAGCTACAGAGAACAGTTCATACGGCTATCAAATCTGTTGCTCCCAGCTACAAAAACCTAATACGACAATCTATTCTGTGGCGCACAGCCACAAAACACGAAATATCGCGGTTATCGACTTGTTGGCTTGCAGCTACAGAGAAAAGTTCATACGGCTATCAAGTCTGTTGCTCCCAGCTACAAAAACCTGATACGACAATCTATTCTGTGGCGCACAGCCACAAAAGACAAATTAACGCGGTTATTACTTCTTTGCCTTGCAGCTACAGAAAAAAGTTCATACGGCCATCAAGTCTGTTGCTCCCAGCTACAAAAACCTAATACGACTTTATATTCTGTGGCGCACAGCCACAAAAGACAAATTAACGCGGTTATTGACTCTTTGCCGTGCAGCTACAGGAAAAAGGTTATACGGCTACCAAGTATGTTGCTCCCAGCTACAAAAACCTAATACGACTATCTATTCTGTGGCGCACAGCCACAAAATACGAATTGACGCGGTTATCGACTCTTTGCCTTGCAGCTACAGAGAACAGTTCATACGGCTATCAAATCTGTTGCTCCCAGCTACAAAAACCTAATACGACAATCTATTCTGTGGCGCACAGCCACAAAATACAAATTATCGCGGTTATCGACTTGTTGGCTTGCAGCTACAGAGAAAAGTTCATACGGCTATCAAGTCTGTTGCTCCCAGCTACAAAAACCTAATACGACTATATATTCTGTGGCGCACAGCCACAAAAGACGAATTAACGCGGTTATTGACTCTTTGCCTCGCAGTTACAGAGAACATTTCATACGGCTATCAAATCTGTTGCTCCCAGCTACAAAAACCTAATACGACAATATATTCTGTGGCGCACAGCCACAAAGACGAATTAACGCGGTTATTGACATTTTGACTTGCAGCTACAAAAAAAAATCATACGGCTATCAAGTCTGTGGCTTCCAACTACAAAAACCTAATACGACTATCTATTCTGTGGCGCACAGCCACAAAATACAAATTGACGCGGTTATCGACTCTTTGCCTTGCAGTTACAGAGAACATTTCATACGGCTATCAAATCTGTTGCTCCCAGCTACAAAAACCTAATACGACTTTATATTCTGTGGCGCACAGCCACAAAAGACAAATTAACGCGGTTATTACCTCTTTGCCTTGCAGCTACAGAAAAAAAAGTTTATACGGCTATCAAGTCTGTTGCTCCCAGCTACAAAAACCTAATACGACTTTATATTCTGTGGCGCACAGCCACAAAAGACGAATTAACGCGGTTATTGACTCTTTGCCTCGCAGTTACAGAGAACATTTCATACGGCTATCAAATCTGTTGCTCCCAGCTACAAAAACCTAATACGACAATATATTCTGTGGCGCACAGCCACAAAGACGAATTAACGCGGTTATTGACATTTTGACTTGCAGCTACAAAACAAAAATTATAGGCCATCAAGTCTGTTGCTTCCAACTACAAAAACATAATACGACTTTATATTCTGTGGCGCACAGCCACAAAATACAAATTAACGCGGTTATTGACTCTTTGCCTTGCAGTTACAGAGAACATTTCATACGGCTATCAAATCTGTTGCTCCCAGCTACAAAAACCTAATACGACTTTATATTCTGTGGCGCACAGCCACAAAAGACAAATTAACGCGGTTATTACCTCTTTGCCTTGCAGCTACAGAAAAAAAAGTTTATACGGCTATCAAGTCTGTTGCTCCCAGCTACAAAAACGTAATACGACTTTATATTCTGTGGCGCACAGCCACAAAATACAAATTAACGCGGTTATTGACTCTTTGCCTTGCAGTTACAGAGAACATTTCATACGGCTATCAAATCTGTTGCTCCCAGCTACAAAAACCTAATACGACTTTATATTCTGTGGCGCACAGCCACAAAAGACAAATTAACGCGGTTATTACCTCTTTGCCTTGCAGCTACAGAAAAAAGTTCATACGGCTATCAAGTCTGTTGCTCCCAGCTACAAAAACCTAATACGACTTTATATTCTGTGGCACACAGCCACAAAATACGAATTAACGCGGTTATTGACTCTTTGCCTTGCAGTTACAGAGAACATTTCATACGGCTATCAAATCTGTTGCTCCCAGCTACAAAAACCTAATACGACTTTATATTCTGTGGCGCACAGCCACAAAAGACAAATTAACGCGGTTATTGACATTTTGACTTGCAGCTACAAAAAAAATCATACGGCTATCAAGTCTGTTGCTTCCAACTACAAAAACATAATACGACTTTATATTCTGTGGCGCACAGCCACAAAATACAAATTAACGCGGTTATTGACTCTTTGCCTTGCAGTTACAGAGAACATTTCATACGGCTATCAAATCTTTTGCTCCCAGCTACAAAAACCTAATACGACTTTATATTCTGTGGCGCACAGCCACAAAAGACAAATTAACGCGGTTATTATCTCTTTGCCTTGCAGATACAGAAAAAAAGTTTATACGGCTATCAAGTCTGTTGCTCCCAGCTACAAAAACCTAATACGACTTTATATTCTGTGGCGCACAGCCACAAAAGACAAATTAACGCGGTTATTGACTCTTTGCCGTGCAGCTACAGAAAAAAGTTTATATGGATATCAAGTATGTTGCTCCCAGCTAGAAAAACCCAATACAACTATCTATTCTGTGGCACACAGCCACAAAATACAAATTATCGCGGTTATCGACTTGTTGGCTTGCAGCTACAGAGAAAAGTTCATACGGCTATCAAGTCTGTTGCTCCCAGCTACAAAAACCTAATACGACTATATATTCTGTGGCGCACAGCCACAAAAGACGAATTAACGCGGTTATTGACTCTTTGCCTCGCAGTTACAGAGAACATTTCATACGGCTATCAAATCTGTTGCTCCCAGCTACAAAAACCTAATACGACAATCTATTCTGTGGCGCACAGCCACAAAAGACAAATTAACGCGGTTATTATCTCTTTGCCTTGCAGCTACAGAAAAAAAGTTTATACGGCTATCAAGTCTGTTGCTCCCAGCTACAAAAACCTAATACGACTTTATATTCTGTGGCGCACAGCCACAAAAGACAAATTAACGCGGTTATTGACTCTTTGCCGTGCAGCTACAGAAAAAAGTTTATATGGCTATCAAGTATGTTGCTCCCAGCTAGAAAAACCCAATACAACTATCTATTCTGTGGCACACAGCCACAAAATACGATATAACGCGGTTATCGACTCTTTGCCTTGCAGCTACAAAAAAAAGTTAATACGGCTATCAAGTCTGTTGCTCATGGCTACAAAAACCTAATACGACTTTATATCCTATGGCGCACAGCCACAAAAGACAAATTAACGCGGTTATTACCTCTTTGCCTTGCAGCTACAGAAAAAAGTTCATACGGCTATCAAGTCTGTTGCTCCCAGCTACAAAAACCTGATACGACAATCTATTCTGTGGCGCACAGCCACAAAAGACAAATTAACGCGGTTATTACCTCTTTGCCTTGCAGCTACAGAAAAAAGTTCATACGGCTATCAAGTCTGTTGCTCCCAGCTACAAAAACCTAATACGACTTTATATTCTGTGGCGCACAGCCACAAAATACAAATTAACGCGGTTATTGACTCTTTGCCTTGCAGTTACAGAGAACATTTCATACGGCTATCAAATCTGTTGCTCCCAGCTACAAAAACCTAATACGACTTTATATTCTGTGGCGCACAGCCACAAAAGACGAATTAACGCGGTTATTGACATTTTGACTTGCAGCTACAAAAAAAAATCATACGGCTATCAAGTCTGTTGCTTCCAACTACAAAAACATAATACGACTTTATATTCTGTGGCGCACAGCCACAAAATACAAATTAACGCGGTTATTGACTCTTTGCCTTGCAGTTACAGAGAACATTTCATACGGCTATCAAATCTGTTGCTCCCAGCTACAAAAACCTAATACGACTTTATATTCTGTGGCGCACAGCCACAAAAGACAAATTAACGCGGTTATTATCTCTTTGCCTTGCAGCTACAAAAAAAAAGTTTATACGGCTATCAAGTCTGTTGCTCCCAGCTACAAAAACCTAATACGACTTTATATTCTGTGGCGCACAGCCACAAAAGACAAATTAACGCGGTTATTGACTCTTTGCCGTGCAGCTACAGAAAAAAGTTTATATGGCTATCAAGTATGTTGCTCCCAGCTAGAAAAACCCAATACAACTATCTATTCTGTGGCACACAGCCACAAAATACGATATAACGCGGTTATCGACTCTTTGCCTTGCAGCTACAAAAAAAAGTTAATACGGCTATCAAGTCTGTTGCTCATGGCTACAAAAACCTAATACGACTTTATATCCTATGGCGCACAGCCACAAAAGACAAATTAACGCGGTTATTACCTCTTTGCCTTGCAGCTACAGAAAAAAGTTCATACGGCTATCAAGTCTGTTGCTCCCAGCTACAAAAACCTGATACGACAATCTATTCTGTGGCGCACAGCCACAAAAGACAAATTAACGCGGTTATTACCTCTTTGCTTTGCAGCTACAGAAAAAAGTTCATACGGCTATCAAGTCTGTTGCTCCCAGCTACAAAAACCTAATACGCCTTTATATTCTGTGGCGCACAGCCACAAAAGACAAATTAACGCGGTTATTGACTCTTTGCCGTGCAGCTACAGGAAAAAAGGTTATACGGCTATCAAGTCTGTTGCTCCCAGCTACAAAAACCTAATACGACTTTATATCCTATGGCGCACAGCCACAAAAGACAAATTAACGCGGTTATTACCTCTTTGCCTTGCAGCTACAGAAAAAAGTTCATACGGCTATCAAGTATGTTGCTCCCAGCTACAAAAACCTGATACGACAATCTATTCTGTGGCGCACAGCCACAAAAGACAAATTAACGCGGTTATTACCTCTTTGCCTTGCAGCTACAGAAAAAAGTTCATACGGCTATCAAGTCTGTTGCTCCCAGCTACAAAAACCTAATACGACTTTATATTCTGTGGCGCACAGCCACAAAAGACAAATTAACGCGGTTATTACCTCTTTGCCTTGCAGCTACAGAAAAAAGTTCATACGGCTACCAAGTATGTTGCTCCCAGCTACAAAAACCTAATACGACTTTATATTCTGTGGCGCACAGCCACAAAATACAAATTAACGCGGTTATTGACTCTTTGCCTTGCAGTTACAGAGAACATTTCATACGGCTATCAAATCTGTTGCTCCCAGCTACAAAAACCTAATACGACTTTATATTCTGTGGCGCACAGCCACAAAATACAAATTAACGCGGTTATTGACTCTTTGCCGTGCAGCTACAGAAAAAAGTTTATATGGCTATCAAGTATGTTGCTCCCAGCTAGAAAAACCCAATACAACTATCTATTCTGTGGCACACAGCCACAAAATACGATATAACGCGGTTATCGACTCTTTGCCTTGCAGCTACAAAAAAAAGTTAATACGGCTATCAAGTCTGTTGCTCATGGCTACAAAAACCTAATACGACTTTATATCCTATGGCGCACAGCCACAAAAGACAAATTAACGCGGTTATTACCTCTTTGCCTTGCAGCTACAGAAAAAAGTTCATACGGCTATCAAGTCTGTTGCTCCCAGCTACAAAAACCTAATACGACTTTATATTCTGTGGCGCACAGCCACAAAAGACAAATTAACGCGGTTATTGACTCTTTGCCGTGCAGCTACAGGAAAAAGGTTATACGGCTATCAAATATGTTGCTCCCAGCTACAAAAACCTAATACGACTATCTATTCTGTGGCGCACAGCCACAAAATACGAATTAACGCGGTTATCGACTTTTTGCCTTGCAGCTACAGAGAACAGTTCATACGGCTATCAAATCTGTTGCTCCCAGCTACAAAAACCTAATACGACTTTATATTCTGTGGCGCACAGCCACAAAAGACAAATTAACGCGGTTATTGACATTTTGACTTGCAGCTACAAAAAAAATCATACGGCTATCAAGTCTGTTGCTTCCAACTACAAAAACATAATACGACAATATATTCTGTGGCGCACAGCCACAAAAGACAAATTAACGCGGTTATTACTTCTTTGCCTTGCAGCTACAGAAAAAAGTTCATACGGCCATCAAGTCTGTTGCTCCCAGCTACAAAAACCTAATACGACTTCATATTCTGTGGCGCACAGCCACAAAAGACAAATTAACGCGGTTATTGACTCTTTGCCGTGCAGCTACAGGAAAAAGGTTATACGGCTACCAAGTATGTTGCTCCCAGCTACAAAAACCTAATACGACTATCTATTCTGTGGCGCACAGCCACAAAATACGAATTGACGCGGTTATCGACTCTTTGCCTTGCAGCTACAAAGAACAGTTCATACGGCTATCAAATCTGTTGCTCCCAGCTACAAAAACCTAATACGACTATCTATTCTGTGGCGCACAGCCACAAAATACGAATTAACGCGGTTATCGACTTTTTGCCTTGCAGCTACAGAGAACAGTTCATACGGCTATCAAATCTGTTGCTCCCAGCTACAAAAACCTAATACGACAATCTATTCTGTGGCGCACAGCCACAAAATACGAATT
Source organism: Litoditis marina (assembly GCA_964036275.1). Lineage (NCBI taxonomy): Eukaryota > Metazoa > Nematoda > Chromadorea > Rhabditida > Rhabditidae > Litoditis > Litoditis marina. The sequence goes on from CAXIWQ010000177.1 coordinate 199,315, forward strand.
ATCGCGGTTATCGACTTGTTGGCTTGCAGCTACAGAGAAAAGTTCATACGGCTATCAAGTCTGTTGCTCCCAGCTACAAAAACCTGATACGACAATCTATTCTGTGGCGCACAGCCACAAAAGACAAATTAACGCGGTTATTACCTCTTTGCCTTGCAGCTACAGAAAAAAATTCATACGGCTATCAAGTCTGTTGCTCCCAGCTACGAAAACCTAATACGACTCTATATTCTGTGGCGCACAGTTACAAAAGACAAATTAACGCGGTTATTGACTCTTTGCCGTGCAGCTACAGGAAAAAGGTTATACGGCTATCAAGTATGTTGCTCCCAGCTAAAAAAACCTAATACGACTATCTATTCTGTGGCGCACAGCCACAAAATACGAATTAACGCGGTTATCGACTCTTTGCCTTGCAGCTACAGAGAACGTTCATACGGCTATCAAGTCTGTTGCTCCCAGCTACAAAAACCTAATACGACTATATATTCTGTGGCGCACAGCCACAAAAGACGAATTAACGCGGTTATTGACTCTTTGCCTCGCAGTTACAGAGAATATTTCATACGGCTATCAAATCTGTTGCTCCCAGCTTCAAAAACCTAATACGATAATCTATTCTGTGGCGCACAGCCACAAAATACGAATTATCGCGGTTATCGACTTGTTGGCTTGCAGCTACAGAGAAAAGTTCATACGGCTATCAAGTCTGTTGCTCCCAGCTACAAAAACCTGATACGACAATCTATTCTGTGGCGCACAGCCACAAAAGACAAATTAACGCGGTTATTACCTCTTTGCCTTGCAGCTACAGAAAAAAAATCATACGGCTATCAAGTCTGTTGCTCCCAGCTACGAAAACCTAATACGACTCTATATTCTGTGGCGCACAGTTACAAAAGACAAATTAACGCGGTTATTGACTCTTTGCCGTGCAGCTACAGGAAAAAGGTTATACGGCTATCAAGTATGTTGCTCCCAGCTAAAAAAACCTAATACGACTATCTATTCTGTGGCGCACAGCCACAAAATACGAATTAACGCGGTTATCGACTCTTTGCCTTGCAGCTACAGAGAACAGTTCATACGGCTATCAAGTCTGTTGCTCCCAGCTACAAAAACCTAATACGACTATATATTCTGTGGCGCACAGCCACAAAAGACGAATTAACGCGGTTATTGACTCTTTGCCTCGCAGTTACAGAGAATATTTCATACGGCTATCAAATCTGTTGCTCCCAGCTACAAAAACCTAATACGACAATCTATTCTGTGGCGCACAGCCACAAAAGACAAATTAACGCGGTTATTGACTCTTTGCCGTGCAGCTACAGGAAAAAGGTTATACGGCTACCAAGTATGTTGCTCCCAGCTACAAAAAACCTAATACGACTATCTATTCTGTGGCGCACAGCCACAAAATACGAATTAACGCGGTTATCGACTCTTTGCCTTGCAGCTACAGAGAACAGTTCATACGGCTATCAAATCTGTTGCTCCCAGCTACAAAAACCTAATACGACAATCTATTCTGTGACGCACAGCCACAAAATACAAATTATCGCGGTTATCGACTTGTTGGCTTGCAGCTACAGAGAAAAGTTCATACGGCTATCAAGTTTGTTGCTCCCAGCTACAAAAACCTAATACGACTATATATTCTGTGGCGCACAGCCACAAAAGACGAATTAACGCGGTTATTGACTCTTTGCCTCGCAGTTACAGAGAACATTTCATACGGCTATCAAATCTGTTGCTCCCAGCTACAAAAACCTAATACGACAATCTATTCTGAGGCGCACAGCCACAAAGACGAATTAACGCGGTTATTGACATTTTGACTTGCAGCTACAAAAAAAAAATCATACGGCTATCAAGTCTGTTGCTTCCAACTACAAAAACATAATACGACTTTATATTCTGTGGCGCACAGCCACAAAATACAAATTAACGCGGTTATTGACTCTTTGCCTTGCAGTTACAGAGAACATTTCATACGGCTATCAAATCTGTTGCTCCCAGCTACAAAAACCTAATACGACTTTATATTCTGTGGCGCACAGTTACAAAAGACAAATTAACGCGGTTATTGACTCTTTGCCGTGCAGCTACAGGAAAAAGGTTATACGGCTATCAAGTATGTTGCTCCCAGCTAAAAAAACCTAATACGACTATCTATTCTGTGGCGCACAGCCACAAAATACGAATTAACGCGGTTATCGACTCTTTGCCTTGCAGCTACAGAGAACAGTTCATACGGCTATCAAGTCTGTTGCTCCCAGCTACAAAAACCTAATACGACTATATATTCTGTGGCGCACAGCCACAAAAGACGAATTAACGCGGTTATTGACTCTTTGCCTCGCAGTTACAGAGAATATTTCATACGGCTATCAAATCTGTTGCTCCCAGCAACAAAAACCTAATACGACAATCTATTCTGTGGCGCACAGCCACAAAAGACAAATTAACGCGGTTATTGACTCTTTGCCGTGCAGCTACAGGAAAAAGGTTATACGGCTACCAAGTATGTTGCTCCCAGCTACAAAAACCTAATACGACTATCTATTCTGTGGCGCACAGCCACAAAATACGAATTAACGCGGTTATCGACTCTTTGCCTTGCAGCTACAGAGAACAGTTCATACGGCTATCAAATCTGTTGCTCCCAGCTACAAAAACCTAATACGACAATCTATTCTGTGGCGCACAGCCACAAAATACAAATTATCGCGGTTATCGACTTGTTGGCTTGCAGCTACAGAGAAAAGTTCATACGGCTATCAAGTTTGTTGCTCCCAGCTACAAAAAACTAATACGACTATATATTCTGTGGCGCACAGCCACAAAAGACGAATTAACGCGGTTATTGACTCTTTGCCTCGCAGTTACAGAGAACATTTCATACGGCTATCAAATCTGTTGCTCCCAGTGTTGTATATGGGGGGTAAAAGTACCAACTGTACGCCAAATGTACCATGTCCGCGGACACCCGATACCATGCAAGATTTACGACCACTAAAACACTTCGAAACTAGAATTTGAATAAATTCATATACAGTAAGCACACGATATATACAAATAGACAGCAAATATGTATGAATCAGCATAATCACGTACAATAATAAATATACAAGAAATGCACTCACAAAAACACACACGATAACTAACAATCAATAAGTAATCACAATAGAATTAATCCATATACAGTAAGTACACGATATATACAGATAGAAAGCACATATTTCTGACTCAGAAACATAAACATACAACAATAAATAGAATGATAAATGCAGTCTCACACATGAGAACAATCAATAACCTATCTAACAGACTTATACAAATGAATAGGGATGGAATAACCTATTCGTAATCATAAGGGATAATAATGTAATCGGCTAGGTCAGCGAAAGTTCCACAGACCCCGGCTATGTATGTTACATCATCAAGTGTCTCTCCATGGACATTGAGAATGTTGGAACTACCTAATACTATGATGGAATCAAATCTATTGTAGTACAGACCCCTTATCAGGGTAGGAGGGGTGTCCATTCCGGGTTCAGCATGAACAATTATCACCTCACCAAAATCGATTCTGCCATGTATGATCTCATCTGAAAGTACTCTTCTGGAATACTACGACAACAGTATAAGAATTCTAGACTTCAGATCGTCGAGAGAATGCACATATGTACCCCATATGTAAATTTGAATTTTGGCGGTACACCAAGTCTATGAAATTAAACAAGGACAACAAGAAGTTAAATACGTACGGATGGTTTTAACAAACTTTGAGCAAACAAGTTGGAATATGAATAACTGAAGATCCTATGAAACCGTTGAAATCATTAGTTATGCTCACACTAATCTTCAAAACTCAGAAACATCTATGCGAATCATACACCAGTATGGACAAACGGTATAACTACGTAATGCATAATCGTATATGAAAAAATACTCACGTGCATGGTTCAAAGGAATCACATATGGTGTCGATTCCACAGCATGGAGGTGTACACAGAGCCGCGATCCTAGAACGGCATCCACATAAATCACTGTGCGGGCTATTTCAGAGCGGGCCCCATGTCCGTACACACTGGCCATGAGCGACCGGTGGCTTGTCTGGAAACATCAGCATCATGTACAAATAAAGTGCAAAGTCTGCAAAGAAAAAGACACCAGCCATTTACATCACAGAATACTGGGTGTAGTAATCAATGTACTGTTTTATGATAACAAGTGTTATAGAAACCGAATCGATTTGAAACTACTAATACTACTCAAAGTATTGAAAAAAATCGATGATTAAGTATGAGATGTCGAAAAAAGATTAAACTGTCTTGAGTTTGAGAAAAAAGTGCAAAACAAAAGCGAATGAGAACTACATATAAGAATGAATGTTAATGAAACTCACGACAAGAATATGCTGACCCGCATAAAGGGTCTCCAGCGCATTGAGAGACCTCAACATCTGATGGGTATTCTCAACGGACGACATAATTGACCTCGAACTGGAAGAAATCAATCAGGAATGAAAAAAGGCATACACATTTGAGAGCTCCTACACGATAAAGGGGTTTCGGACCATTTTTTTAGTAATCATGATCACAGCCAAGGTCTATTTTTGTTATCGTGAAAAGTTGGGGTCACGAGTTCAAAAGTGACAGATTCAATACAAAATTAGCAAGGATTGACAATATAGATGAAAGGGTTTTAAGGGGTCGCAGAAAAATGAATGCACCGCGAAATTTCAGAACCAATATTATACCCTTGATGATGTATAATCATGGGTTGGAGTTGAAAACTAGCAAACCTCACAAATAAGTGGAAAACTTAAGTGAATAATTGGAAAAAAAAACACTTTCCAGACGAGGCATTTCAGATTTAAAAACGAGTTGTTGAAACTCATGAATAAACCAACGATTGTATACGCAAAAACTGTACAGAAAACACTATAATAAATACATGCAGTAATAATACTTACCTTCTCACAAGCAGGCACCAAGCCACCAAGTATCAGACGTTTGAAGTATCGAAGAATGGAAATCAAATATAGCAGGGATAGTAATGAATAGGCAACTGGAACAATATACAAAATAAATGATAGGGTAATACCAATGATAACTGCATAGCAGATAATATGAAGATTATAACATCTACAACTACCATGAATGTAATAATAGTAATACTCTCAAACAACGTGATCTACGTATTACCCAATACTACTAAAATGCTGTGTAACCACTTCTACGTCTGCGGAGATGTATAAGATATGTAAATCCAGATTTACGATTCGAAAGATTGGTCAAACGTTAATTCAGGAGTAACTTCTATTCCAGAGTATGATAATTAAACTTTCAAAATTTCGATGCATTCCATGAACATTAGCAAAAACATATGTGATGTTTGAATAGTAGTGAAGATTGTGGGGTAGGAAGTTATGAGAATACTCGACATTGGCATGTCAGAGTGTGAGTGCCACCAGGTACAACCTCCGCCCATAGTTTTAGGACCTAATTGCACAAGTTACAACTACTACGGGGTCATGAACACACAAACCTGGAACGTGGGCGTTGGAGACATCAAATAGTAGCAATCATTAATTGAAGATGTAATAGCCTGAAAAAATCATTATTACATTATGAACACTACCAAGCGGTTGCAGTATACTACAACGTCCTGTATTCTTTTATCAATTATTATTGTAATGTATATTCTGGATGGATACATATATAATAGTATGACATCGCGTATAGAAACCCAAAATATAACTACAAAACCAGAATCTGACGATACCGATATTCTGTTCAAACCGAATGTTAAACAGGCAGAAGACTACAGAAACCAGTCTGTAGTTGTACGCACTGCCGAGGAGGGCTGTCTTTACGGTACAATCTTGGATATGGAAACACATGAACTGAGACCATGCAGATATACCACAGAGATATTTTCCATGTAATTTTGAAATTTGAATAAATATTCGATCCCTCACTCTATCATAGTAAATAGGTCGACCCGTGCAACAACCTGTATTTTACAACATAATTTTACAACCTTTTCACGGCACAATTGACACATTTCGCGTACCGTAGAACTAGTGGATGGTATGGCTGATTATTTCGATTACGAGAAAAAGATTAAATTCAAAATACCTCACAAAGATCACCGGACATTGCTGAGGTCGATACTACTGGGAAAAAATGAAGCCGATTTCAACTACCTAAAGATAATGAATGCACCAGAGACCGAGATAAAGAGAAACAGATGTGAGAGACGTCAATTGACCAGATCGCCTAACTCGTGGGAAAAACCAGTCAGACAGCTATTCAGAGATACATCTATAAGTGAGGATCTTGATTTTTATGGAATGGTGGAACTGAAAAAAATTGCAAACCATTTAGACGCCTATAACATCAGACTATATTCACGTGAATCGCCGGTCAAAATATATTCCCTACAAGTCGAATCTAATCCCGATGCTGCTAGAACAATCAACATTGCGTCATTTCGCAGAAACTACAACACGTTTACGCCAACAAAAACGACTATAGGCAGGTACTTATGTAAACTATGTAACCAGACATATAGTAACCCTTCACGTCACAAGTGTATATACAAATGCAGGCTGTGTCACAAAAATGATTGTCCTCTGGATGGTGAGCAGAATCTCGAATGTGATCATTGTGGAATCGTCTTCTACAGCCAGAAATGTTTCGAAAACCATCAAAAGCAGGACAAACGAAGTAAAAAAGTATCTGTAACCTCTTCAAACATTGCAAATTGTGCGACATAGACTGGAGCGTGAGCAATGTCGATGGTAACCATATTTGCGGTGAATCAAAATTCTGCAAGAATTGCAACACGCGAGTGAATCCACTACAACATGACTGCTGCTGGATCCCCCCATCGCATGCTGACGTGGCCCGTAAAATGAAGAAACAAGAAAACTTCAAAATAATAGTGTACGATTTCGAGACGGTGGTCCTGGAAAATTTAGAAGACACCAGTAAATTCTGCGAACAGTATGCAAACTATTGTGTGTACTCCATCATGTGTAACAAGTGTTACACACTGCCTCCAGAGTTACCATGCGATGATTGTGGAGTAGAGCGTATACACTATTTCAAATGGGATTCGGAGCAGGACGAAAAGGATAGAGTTGTCGACAAGTTTATTCATGTACTTCTCTACGACAGATCACTCAACGGAGCCATCGCCATTGCACACAATGCATCCAGATTCGACCTGCACTTTCTTATCAAACCTATACTCAGAAAGAATGTGATACCGCAAATAGTTAAAGAGGGGCTCAAAATATTTCAAATGCGGTTGTCACCAGAAAAAGATGATAACTTCAATACGATCACATTCAAAGATTCATGTCTCTTTCTACCAATGTCTCTAGCTAGTCTCCCTACGGCATTCGGTTTTCCAGAAAGCAAGAAGGGGACATTCCCATTTTTATTCAACCATCCGGTAAATTATGGAACAACAACACCATGTCTACCTGACATTAAATACTACAACATTGACGCCATGAAGCAGAAAGATCGCAAGGATTTCCTAAGTTGGTACGAGGAGCACGAAAATGATATGTTTGACTTCAACAAGGAGATTCACGACTATTGTCGAAATGACGTGGTAATCCTACATCGTGGCATAGCCGAATACATCAAAGGTAGTTTGGATGTTACAGGATTCAACCCCATAGTGCACTGTTGTACGTTTGCATCATTCAGTTTTTTCATTATACGGCACAAGTACATGAGAAAAGGACAAGTGGGAATACTACCGGAGAATGGATATCACAGTAACGATCGACAGTCACGACATGCCATAAAGTACATACAATGGGTCGAGAAGAAGGAAAATATTCAGCTGCAGTACATCTTACGCGGCGGTGAATACACATTTCAAGACAATGATAGGAAAATAAAGGTTGATGCATATCACAGGGAGTCTAACAACGTATTGGAGGTTTTGGGTTGCTACATTCACGGCTGTACAGCTCATACAATACAGGATCACAAACATCCATTCTACTACAAGACAAATAGACAAGTTTACGAAGAGACGATGCAGCGACTATCCATTATTACAGCACATGGGTTCAACTTGCGAGCTGTTTGGGAGCATGAGATCGATATTGAACTGTTTCATAACCCCGAAATGCGCAAACTTTTCAAAGATGTTGTACACAAAAGTCGCCTAATCATCAGAGACAGTTTCTTTGGAGCCCGAACGCAAAATTATGCACTTCGAGCTGATCGAAACCTGCAAGAATCGAAAAGAATAATTCATCTGGACTGTGTGAGCATGTATCCTTACATTCTGAAAAATACAAAACTTCCTATGGGACAACCTCAAGTTATCACGATGGACATTCCAACTATTCAACTACCACTACAATTCAAAGGATTCTACATGCTGGACATTCTACCACCCCGTAATGTGCGATTTCCAGTTGTACCCATGCGATGTGATGGGAAGCTAGTATTTCCCCTATGCTATCGTTGCGCGAAGGAGCATCGGCAGGAAATATGCATACATGACGATTCTGATAGACAAATTCACGTGGTGATATTCCATGAAGAGCTTGAGCGTGCATTAGAAAACAACTACAAAATTGTGAAGGTCTACGAAATATGGCACTGGCCTGACCACAAGTGGGGAACGGATTTATTCAAAGAATTCATAAATGAATTCATCAAAATAAAAATGGAGGCCAGTGGGTGGCCCAGATCAGGTATGACGGACGATGAGAAGGACCGAATGATTGCTGATATTGCAGAATACGAGGGAATCACTATTACGAAAGAAAAGGTTGAAAAAAATTTACCAAGACGTCAGATAAGTAAACTAGCATGCAATTCGGCGTATGGTAAATTTGGTGAAAAATCATCAAAACATCAAACTGTTTTCTATGATATTGATTCGGATACCGTGCCCGCTGTTTTCACAGATGAAAGTCTGGAAGCAACATCAACAGAACTTATCGACCGAACACTCTTGATTACATACAAATCACGTGAAGACTACCAAACAGCCCAGCCATTCACAAATTGCGCTATCGCAAGCATTGTCACAGCTCGAGGACGTCTCATGCTACATGCAGTTCTTTCACGCTTGCAAGAACGTGCACTGTATTGCGATACTGACAGTGTTATAATGATCGCGGAACCCGGAAAAGATAACTTGGATGATATCAAAGGAACATTCATGGGTCAATGGCAGAGTGAGGTGCCTGAAGGATTTCAGATTACCAGTTTTGCCAGCACAGGTCCTAAGGTATATGCCTACGAACTTGTCAACGATACTACAGGAGAGAAAAAAGCAGTTGTGAAGGCCAGAGGAATAACCATAGACTCCAAAGCATCAGCGCTAGTCAACTTTGAGAGTATGAAAAGACTCGCTGAAGGTCTTGCCAGAGGTGAAAGAGAATCAATTCAAACTACAAGGAATCAAATCGTGAAAAGGTTCGGTACTATTAATACGAAGGAACAGTGCAAGATCCTGCGACCCGTAATGGACAAACTATCATACTTTGAAGACTACACGACACTACCATTCGGATGGCAAATGTGATACAACGTACTATTGTATATATGTATAAATTTATTAAATAATCTATCTTTGTTCCATTACAAAACACTATTAATATGAGGTTGGCGCTGTGAATCAATGGAGAGAATAGAGTCGAATTCACCCAAAACTATGGCATAAAGACCACCGGCTGGAACAGGAGTACCAAACTCCATTCTAACTGTTACACTCCCTTGTCGAATCAGATCGAAAAGCTCGGGATCATGAACCGTAGGACTTAGTTCAAGACTGTAAATTGTCCAACCACTGGCAAATTTTTTTAGTGTTATCGCATTACTTTCCCGAGAACGAGCCATTCCTAACGCTTCTAGTGTTGCAATATACGCTTCGGAATGAATGCCATTAGGAAAGTCCAAATTCCATGGTCGAGCTGGATATGACACTCCAGAGATATCCACAAACAGGTTTTTAAGATTATAGGGCTTAAAATTGAAGGGGGACTTAGTGTAGCTGCCATTAAACGCCTCGGCTTCCACTAGGGCTATAGTAATACGCTTTGGCGCATGAGTGTTGAAAGCAGTGAAACGACTATCGTTTCGTCCAGGGGTTATGAAAAAAGAACGCATCTGCACACTACTCATAGGATACTGAATACGGTTTTGAAGTAAATGTTTTTCCACAGAATTCATGTATCCATCAGCAAGATCGTACTCGTTGAGTAGTACATATGCATCATCGATATGAAATTTGAGACCTAGTGCACCACCAGCATCCAAGCTTTCAATGAGAAAACTCGATGAGTTCGTATAGACGGTGAGACGCACATCCAGATAATTGAGTAGTAATTTGTTTTGTGACGCCAAATCAAGCGGTAGACGTGATGCTACCTGTGATTTTCGTCCCCCGATCACTTGAGATGCTCGAGCAACATGACCTGAATCCGCAAGCAAGTCATATTCATTACCAGTCTCGTACCCACTAAGACTCATAGACGCTTTTTTAACATCATCGTTCATCATCAACTCATTTTCCATAAACGTACGATACGCACAGTTTACATTATGAGACTCAACCACTGTACCATTAATTGTAAGAACCATCTGCTTAGCAATGGCGGAGCCTATACCCTGAATGGGTGCGTAAATCGGAGCTGCCTGATTTTGGGCATTCTGAATGTTTATAATGTTATTAGCAGCATCAGTGATATGAAAAGTCCAGACAATCCATGAACGTCTTAGGTTTATGTATGATTTGGAATTACTACACAGCTGAAACTCAAACGGGCCCGTAGAATCTGAGTGAACAGAGTTTTTGAGACCAATCTTGGTCCACCGTGAGTTGATTACACCTAGCTGAGAGCCGGGCATTGCATTCAGATCGAGCTCAGGTAAAATGGCATGATGGCTTTTGGGATCTATGAGTTGTAGCATTTTTAAAAAGGTTTCAAAAGAACCGACCGTTTTTTACTGCCCGTACGCTTAGAATGATTACGTAATACTGCTATGGGCTTCTTTGCATGTAGCCGCTTGCGTGTCTTTGTTCGCCTACCTAAGCCGGTCAAGTTTTTTACAGCCTGCCTACCGTGGCGCTTTGTTGTCGATTTGAGGGATTCTCCACTCAAAACATCACTAGCAATATTTTTTCCTGTATGGGCAATTTCCCTACCTAAAGGTGATCTGAAAAATGCTGGAATCAGACCTATCAAACTAGTCAAAATCCCTCCTATTCCATGACCTCTCATTGAACCACGTTGTCTAGCCATTCCAATAAATTTTCCATTGCCTGACTGTTCAGGATAGAGTAATGAATCCCAAGATATCTTATCATAATCAATAATCTGCAACGCCATTTTGCCAACCGCTCGGAAGAAGAAAACTAGGTTGAATAATAAAATGTTCGAAACTGAGATAACGCGAATTTGTTCAGGGGACCGAGAAATGAAACTATATTTTCAAGGTGTATACCCTGCGGATAGAATACCAGATATAAAGAAAAAACAATATTTCATCATTGTTAATACTGAACCATCTGGATCTGCGGGCGAGCACTGGCAGGTTATCAACGTTCGCAATGAAAACGCGTTCTTTTCGTTCCCTAGGTCGTAAGCCTAACAAGAGAATCTCGACATTCCTCAAACGCTTCAAAAAGGTGTATCATAATACTACAGGACCTCAGCAGACAAACGAAGTTACATGCGGTGGTTATGCAATACTAGTGGGATATTTATTTGCCAAAGGTCATTCATTCGAAGCTATCTGTCAACTATTTGACAGGATTCAGCATGATGACCAGTTTATTCGTGATTTCATGAAAGAGGGGTTCCGCTACATAATTACTTCAGCGCATCGAAAGAACGCATTTGCTTCAGCGCAGCGCTAGGAGACGGCTGCAAATGATTTCACTACCACAATCTTACTGCCACCCATGCAACAAGTTTATATCGCCACCGAAGGTAAAGTGTGAGCACGATAAGCAGAAACATTCAGATATTGATACATCACTACCCAAAATGACAATCGAAGAGTTTAGAAGACGATTTGATGGAAACAAGGTCGTAAATGCTAGAACCTGCAAACACTGCTTCACGGTATTTGCGTCGATATGGTCTTGTAAAAGACATATGGTGGGAGTGCATGGGAAGGTGAAGGAAAAGTACGTTAAGCCCCAAGTAGATGAAGACACCGTGAAACAAGTGAAAACTAGATCAACGCAGACACTAACTAGTGAGAAGAAGGACAGTGAGACCATGACAGCAGAAGTGGACGAGTCAAAAAACAAGAAGACACCCCGTAGACATGATTGTAAGATTACGTGTGGTATGAACCCAGACCGTATAACCAACTCTGAGATTACAGATGACGATGCTTGTTGTGATTATGATGGAAAGTGTATATTTTATTGGTATACTAAGAAATAGTTAGTCTAGTATTGAAATTTTTTAACCTTTGTTAAATTGTCCAAAATAATCATTATTAATAAATTATACTCAAACAATGGTGTTTAAATTTGAGCTCCCATGCCAAATTTGTGTAATAGGCGCTTCGTCGTCAGGAAAATCAACGCTGGTCAAACATATTATCGAAAACCGAAAAGATTATTTCAGAAAAAATATAGAAAACGTGTTTTGGTATAGCGTTTTTGATGATGACGTACCGAAAGGTCCCGGTATACACACATTCCAAGGTATTCCGGACTTGGAAATGATTAAAGAGCAAAAGGGTGACAATGCAATACTTGTACTAGACGATTTACAATCAACTATGCAAAGCTCTGTAGCTAATCGAAAAATGCTCAACGATCTATTCTGTCTATATGCACATCATTATGGTCTAGCCTTGATTACAATGTTTCATAATGCGTTTGATGTCAGCAGAACAGCAAGAATTAATTCAAATTACTTAATCCTACTACGGACCAACTCCGATAAGCTGCAAATTCGAAATTTAATGATACAACTTTTTGCCGATAAATGGAAAGCCGCGGTTGAAGCCTACGAAGACGCCATGTCAGACCGCTATAATCATTTACTAATCAATAATCATCTCAACTGTAATCCAAAACATCGACTGATGAGTCGTATAACCGACGAAAACCCTACAGTATACGTGGCGCGCTGCTGATTGGTCAACCATCCATGCTATGATGAAAGGTCGTATTTTTCGAAATTTAGTCTTTCTAGTGAACGTTAACAGGGAAAGGTCAGCAATAATTAACGCCACAAACAAGCAGATTGGTATACTAGTCGAAATAATATATAACTACTTGAAGAATAATTGCATCTATTTGACAGCTGTAGAAGCTAAACGTTTGAATTCAGTATTACCCCAACTAGAGTCAATTTCACGCATAAGGGATCCATCTTTGGCAAAGGAAAAATTATTGAAACTTAATCAAACAACGATATCGGCACTGATTAGCCCGGTTCTTGCTTTGAACGGTTTCTAAATTATCATGCAGTTAAACAATAAATATAAACTAGTCCCACTAGCCAAGAGCGATGAAATGGAACCTATTTCGCAGACAAAGACGAATATTTCAAATATTTTGGCGGATAAGTCGACGAATGAGAATACAAAATCAGCAATTATTGAGGACTTGCTTGCAAAACTTCGTAATTATCTTAATGAAAGTCGTACTCCTCCTATTGTGCAAGTACGTCCCCCCTTCCGAAACGATGTGATTCCAGAGTATACTACAAATCCTAGAAATACAAAAATTCTCAAGTCAGTCTATGAAAGTATACGCGCAAACTCTGATGGTGAAATGGTTATAGAGGGACAAACAATCGACGGCACACTTCTGGCTGCTATACTAGATTATGCTTTTGGCAAATCGATAAAAGTTCCAGAAGGATATGAGGAATTTTACCAAAAAGTCGGACATTTGGGAGGAATTAAAGCTCCTCCACCACAGCCTATCATTACACCTAATATACAACCAAGCACGCAGAATGCATACCTAAAACCCAAACCTAATCCTATTATTGGTAATCATCCAAACACACCGCGTAATACCCATAGAAGAAGAAGTACCGCTAATCCTCATGTAGGAACGCCTTACCCTATGGCCAACTTGACATCGCCAAACACTAGAAACAGTCCAGGAACAACAACATCTCCACGGGGGGTCAAAACACCGTCCACTATTAAAAAAGTAAAAAGTCCATGGAGTAGTCCAAAACCGGTAATCGGTAACAAAACTAACCCTATAAGTAGGCGAAGATCGTCGGTGAAAGCTGCAGCCGGGTTTTCGACTCCGATTGCCCGTAGAACCCGTCGAGGTCGAACGAAGCCTGAAGAAGATCCAGATTTTTTTTCCGATAGTGATACACCACAAGCTAGTAGGTTGTCACAACATGGGTCCGGAAGACGTAAGCAGCGTTTGAACATACGACTGTGGAAGTTTTGACATTCGATAGAAATCGATTTTTTCAAAGACCGCCCTATTATAAACTTAAGTATTGACATTATTAATCATTCAAACATGAATGATCAGTTTATTACGCTTGTGGCTAGTGTGGATTCAAATGCCTCCAATACATCGGCAAAATTTTCAACGATTCTTCCCGAAACGTTACACTTGATTGATTGATTTATTTACATGCAAGCATGTGAGATACATAGAGAGAACGAAAAATGAATAAAAACCAAATGAATTTGAGCAATATGAAAACACGAATCGAAACATGGTGAACAGTAAGGTAAACATTGAATGAGCATATATATGACTACAGTACAACGATTGACAATTCAATGGGGTTTTGACTAATAAACATAGTAAGGTCAGTTACAAGTGCTTTTCCGAAAAATATTTCTTGGCCGCCGCAAGAGAACTCGGAATATTTTTGTTCTTGCTGTGTTTCAAGTATTTTGAACCGGCACGAATAGTGAAGAACTGTGCACGATGACTAGTTTTTGGTATTGGAAAGCTAATCTTCTCCTTTGTACCTCGGGTACGTGAACGATTGAACGTGAAAAAGTCAATCGCATTTAGACCACATTGTCCAGTTATTATTTTGTGTATCATAACTAAATCAGTTGTATTTCTTCTAGATTCCAATGATATCAATTTTAATTTCCTGTTCCTAAATGAAGAGCTGGGAATAGTGCAATATTTGTAGCCACCAAGCCGGAAGAACAATTTTCTGGTGAAATTATTCTGAACTGATTCAATTTTCTTTACGAATCCTCTATCTGAATTGAACACCGTTGTTCCGAACTCAACCATTGGACGAATATAGGTTTTGTACGCTTTAATCCAAATACTTTCTTTATTGGTTTTCAATACCTTGAAAAGATTGTAAGTTCTATATTTTGCTAACTGTACAATATGTCGCACATGATCTTTGAAGGAAAGACTGCTATTCAACAAGAAACCCAAATCTCTAACTTTTTCAGTGACTTGCTTCAGAACTGCTCCGTTCAATATATAGTTTTGCTTCGGGTTGTTGTAGCCCAGATGCATAACTTGTGATTTTTCTACTGATAGTGGTAACCCCCAATCTACAGACCACTTATACATTCGATCTAAACAACTTTGCAGATCTTTGTTAGAACCTCTAGGCATAAACGACTTATAAACTTTCGTATCGTCTGCGAAGACCTTGCATTTCACACTCGAATCTGCAAGTGTGTTAGGTAATTCGCACGTGAAAATGTTAAACAGAACAGGAGAGAGCGCACTTCCTTGTGGAACACCACTAGTTATTTTGCGATTCGAAGAAAAACTTGAGTTTACTCTGACTGCAAAAGTGCGATTCGTTAAGTATTCTTTCAAAAAAAATTTGGAACGCTTCACGAATTTGCGTGTCATCCTTGCGCAGGGGCCATGCTAATCTTCTCTGTATTGTTCCAATTTTAGTATATGTCTATTGCTAGACATATACTACACTTGAAAAAAGATAGTCATCTTATTGGTCTCACAGAAATAATTTTCCCTCGCACATTTGAAAATCTTAGAAATGGTAGTTCCTATACTATAAACTACCGGGATAGGTTACCCCAACGCGTAATTATACCTTCCGGTCATTACGAGTCGGCAAACCAAATATGTCACGTCTTGAATACACGCAAAAGAACCAGACGCAACGCAGGCACAGCAGAAAATATTGCGGGAGCTCCCACCGGTAAGAAAAAAGTAAAAACGGATACAAACGCACCTCACATCGGTGCATCAGAAACCGGGGAATCGAATCCATCCAGCACCACGGCCAAGAAAGAATCTGAAAACGAGCAAGTTGAAAATGTTGATGGTAATGGTGAAAATCCGGCAAATAATAGTGGTATCGACGAGACAGCCGAATCTAAGGAGGCATCGGATCCAAATTCTGAGACTGCAAATTCAAACAATACTAATGGTAAAGGAGAGGTCGACAATACTCAACCAAATGAAACTAACCCTGATACGACGAATTCAACTCCAGAGGATCATACTTCTCATGCTGACGGGATGAGTGACCGCGGGCGTGGGGATGTATCTGAAGAGGTTGAAAATCAGAAGACTAAAAATGAAAAACCTGATGAGACTGCTAGTAACACGGGATCGATTGATACGGGTGGGGAACCAACCTCTGATAATGATAAGAAATCGGAAAGCCCCAGTTCTACTGCAATAACAAGTGAAACACGTGCGTCAGTGGTTAATAATACAGAAAATAGCGAAACACCCACCTCGGAAGCCGTTGATTCACCTGCCATCACACATACGGAGAACAGCACAGACGAAAAACCTGCCGAACCATCAGGGGATGAGGCTACGCACACTGCAACCACAAATATACATCAGGATAATTCAGTATCATTCCTTTTCAACTCGGACACACATCACATGACTATAGTGATTTCAGACTCGAGCATTGAAAACGTTACGCTCACAAAAGATTTTGCATATTTTCTAGGATTCTCCACGAACATCATTACGCATACAACAGAAGCTAACCATAGAATTGATTTTTTCAACCAGACATCAATGCTCTACATTTACTGTGATATAATAATACCTAGTATTGTCGGGAATGTTCGAACTAACCTCTTGCAAGTATGCCCAGTGTCGGGTGCCTACGGAACGATGCAGCGGACTTCATTTAATCCAGTCCGGTATCTACCTGTAATGTATGAGGAAATTGACAAAATTGAAATACAGATATCATCAGAACAGGGGGTACCGATTGACTTCAGTTCCGGTAGTGTTCTTCTAAACATGCATGTTAAGGCTGTGACCAAGTAATATTGAAAATATTGTAAATGTATGTTATGATTAAATATAAATATTCTAGTTGAGAGTGGAATTTTGTATAAACATATACGGTATAAATTATGCTAGCCAATTATGATTCGGCGAAACTAGAGCGGTTGTAAAAGTACAGTTCGCGTCTACGTACGCTCCAGTCTCTCTCAAGCGTCTATTCCAACATATCGCCATTTCAACTCTCTATACTACTCTACACACTGTGTTTCAACTGATCTCGACTGCGTAAACAATGTGAGTCTCTAACTATATGAAAACTTTAAATATTAGTAATTCACGCGCCTAATCCTCAATAAATTTTGCTTCCATACACTAGTAAAATTGTCCGGATAGTCAGAAAACTGCGAAAAATGGACTATTTTTTCAACCAAAAGGAAGAAAATCGGTCTACTTTTGATGGAAAATTAAAACGGACTACGTTTTGTAGCTTAGTCAGAAATCACTGGTATGTGTTTGCTTCTCAGGAGTGCGTACGGCGAAGATCCTGATTTTGATAACCGTGGAAGCGAGTCGGACAGTTCTAGTGATGGCGTGAATAGTAGCGGCGAGGAGGATGGAGCTAATGACACATGCTGTGTGAGTTGTCAAGCGCTCGAATACACCAGTTGTAATTTGCTAGATAAAGATTATAGAATGTTGAGAAATTTACAGGTCTGCCTCGAAGAAAACGTTGTGAGCTCTATTGGGTGTGCTGGTGACGTGTGCAATGCCTGTGTCTGTATTCCCTGTGCAATGCAAATTCAACGATGCCCCATCTGTAGAGCATGGCCTATCGATCGTGTATGTAGGTTTACATATATAAGTTTTTATACACCAAAGCGTAGTCTCCAAAATCATTCGAATCAATAAAACAGTATAATGGAGAAAATTCAAGAGAAAAAAATATTCGGCATTGTTAGGGGCTATAGGTTGTATCGTTTATTGGATTGACAAAATTTAGGATTTAAATTATAGACGCTGTATTGCTTCCTGCATGATAAAATTTAACATTAGCAATATTTCAGTTTGGATAGGCTTATCGACTGTTAAATTCAAGACAAAAAGTATTTTAGGTTGGTTAGAGCGTGTATCACTTATCGCATTGATGGTATGGACTCCTGACGAGCTAGCTCTACGACTACAACAACTACGCAATGGTTATTACTCTTTCTATTATTGATAAACTAAAATAGTATAATACAATTTGACCTCTACATTAATATTACGATTGTCTTTGATAAAATGGCAAAAAAGATCGATTGCATGATGCTTATACGAATCCTAAAAGTCCATCCTGTTTTTCTTCAATAAATAATTTAAAGAAACATGTGAAAGGCTCCACTATCGAAGATGTTGAAAACTATTTGAAAGGTGTTCCAACATATACACTACATAGAAGTATTAAACATCGATTCAAAAGAAGAAAAACTACTAGTCCAGGGCCTGGTGTTATATTGCAGTCGGATTTGATAGACTATGCAGCATACAAACGCGCAAATAATGACGCGACCTTTGTCTTGACATTAATCGATTGCTACACTAGAATGCTCTATGCGCGGCCTATCAAAACAAAGGCGGGAGCTAGTGTTACAAGTGCCTTGGAAGATATATTGGATACCAACAAACTTGAGCCAATTTACATTTACGTCGACCAGGGCAGGGAATATTACAATAAGAATGTTGAACCGATGCTAAAATCACGAGGGATACGACTTTTCTCACCGGACAGTAATATAAAGTGTGGAATGATCGAGCGTGCAAATAGAACACTAAAATCACGTCTAGAGAAATTTATGTATCATAATGGAACGCGCCGTTATGTTGACGTATTACCCAGTATTGTCAATGCAATTAATAATAGTGTAAATCGCGGTATAAAAATGCGCCCAGTGGACATGCACGAAGCTACATTACAGTCAGAAGAAATTTCAGAAAAGTGCAGACTGAGCCTGGGCGATATGGTCCGCATTAGTACTAAAAGATCAACATTTCAAAAGGGCTACGAAAAAAACTTTAGCGAGGAGGAATTCTACATAACTGAATGCATTCCCGGCAACCCGTCAGTTTACAAAATCAAAGATATCAACGGTGAGGTGATTGGCGGCAAATTTTATGATAGCGAACTTGTTCCAATAACTAATCCTGATCGTATTTACAAAATCGAAGCCATTCTAGATACGCGTACTTACCGCGGTCGGAAGCAGTTGTTTATTAAATGGTTAGGATATGACGCAACACACAACTCGTGGGAATATGCTAATGATGTGATACCATTATAAACGTCGCTTTTTTCACGGCATCTCAGACGAACACTCGATATACGTTTTCAAAGGACTAAACAGACACCAGTCCACGCATGCAGGTTATTTGAAGAATTCATTTGACAGATTCAATTTTGTATAACTTTTATTATGCACATGCTGTGTATATATCAATTGAATAAAAAATTGTAGACAATCATTCCACATGTGTTTTAAACAGTTTAAATAATAACACTTGAGTCTTGTTAAATTAAAGAAACCATATTACCTGAGTATTGAAATAAAATTATAGCACATTTATATTGAACTAGCTATAATAAAGCACACTATTAACAAACAATTAATTGTATGGGGAGTGAGGGTAAACTATTATATAAAAAGTAGTATACAGTAATTTATAAATATAACACAAAATAAATTTTTAGTATTTTGATAGTTCTTAAATTTTTTTGGCCCCTATAAATGCACAGACGATATTGAAAACTATTTATTTGCTCTAAATACTCAAATTACTTTTTGGCTTGTGGGGGTGGCAAAACAGATTGAGAGAATCGCATAGCTCTATTTCTACGAGCACATGTTACACACATCGTGAAGGTATACTTGAAATTTTCAATTTTAAAACTTCTTCTACAGCAGTCATCGAGAATTATAGTGATTACCGGAACATTGAATAGTAACTGTCGGATTGAGAGCGGTGTTGCACTGACGGTTGGTATGAATTTGATGACCTCACCCGTCTCCTTCGCATGTGCTGTAGCCGCAGCTGCCGCCTGTGTTTTCAGTAGCTGCTGATGTTGTTTGTGGTACTGTAGCTGTTTCTGTTGTTGCTGATGTTGTTGCTGTTGTTGTTGCAGCTGTTGTTGTTGAAGCTGTTGTTGTTGTTGTTGCTGTTTTTGTTGTTGTGGTGTAGATCTTACAATATCACCCTGTGAAGTGGTCACAAATTAGATTAATTTTTGTGAAAACTCTTAATTTGAACGCACTCTTTCGTTGACCGCAGCACTTGACCGTTCACAGAACAAGACATTCAACATTTTTGTTAACCATTTGGTAACCGCAAACTTTGCCCGAAAAACATTAGAAAAAGGGACTAACGGTTAACTGTCAGAATAATGAAATTTGCGGTTCATTATGACATTTGTCTAAAAAAGTTGAGTTAAAGAGATGAAAACTAACCGTCACAAGATCCGGGGATGCCGGTGACTGAACTGCATCCTCCTCGCCGAAAACCGGCGTTTGTCCTGATGGTGGAGGAAACGGTATCTGGGATTCCGGGATAGCATACGGCTCCATGTGTGCACGTTTGTTTTGAGAGTACATGAACTTGCGGCTATTTTCATGATGGTGGTATCCGTTTATATGCTAGTGAAAGATAATTATCTGGTGTAAACCAGGTCGAGAGTTGTATAAATCCGTTTAAAATCCAGATTTTTATTGCAATAACTGGTTACCGCACAAAAATTGATGTGAGACAATGGCCGTAAATATCAAATGTTTCACATGGTGTGGTTATGAAATATATATCGAGGGTTACTGTAGGTGTGAGATACCGCCAGGATGTAAAAATGTGAACTAGTCATGGTAGACAAGATATAATAATACCAGCAATGCAAGATGAAAAACTGTAATAACGGTTAGCAATTGTGAGTAGTAATAAAAAATCACTTGCAAGAGATCATAAAACTATAATACTAGCACAATAGTTGACAGTATTTTATACATTATAATAATCTTTGCGAGAATCATTAATAGGGTCATCCGACACCTGCTCATCGGGGATAGAGTCATACATATTATCATTAGCCGGACCATCTCCTTCTACATCCCACGTTGGAATTGCCCTTCCGGGTGGTTTGTATTCTTTCTTGTTTACAATGTGGTACAGCAGATATCCAATGACACACCCCATCACAACGATGAGTACGATCAAACCTAAATAAAACTCTGGTGAAAAAAGCACGCTCAACACTAACATAAAAGTAATAACATCCCGTAAACCTTAAACACTGACATGAAACTTGTACAATTTCTGAATTGATGTTTCAATACTAGCCGTAACTAACCGATATTCAGCCATTCTAGAAATCCTCCGGCTACCGCAACGTGATCACCAGCCTCTTGATGGAACGGATTAATTGTAGCATTGGTGGTTGTCACCATAGTTGCCACGGTGGAAGGAACGTTTGTGACGGTCGGCTCGGTCTGGGTAATGATGGCCCTGGAATGTGTAACTATTTTACAAAAAAGAACGCGTTAAATACTTGAACACAACACAATCTGGTACTAAACATGCGCAAGTATCGAAATACATACAAGTAATCTCATTAATACCGGGAATCCACTTAGTTTGCTATGCTCAAATCATGAGGCAAATTTCAATGGTTCGCAAACATCAACCTAAACAGTGATTATAATTTTACCTTGTTACTTTCGAGGTAGTGCTTGAGATCGTGGAGGTTGTGGCTGCGGTGGAAGCCATGAGAAGTCTGATGATCCTGGAATACGATGAAAAATCAATAAACTAACCTTTTCTTCGAAAGAAAAAAACAAACGAGAGATTTACATGGTAAATTTGTTTAAATACATACCTCTTGGGAGTGGTGCTAACGCTGGTGGTGGTGGTTTTGATCGGCACGGTCGTAGTATGAAGCGGCACACTAAAATCGAAATTTTAGATGTCAATACTGCACATTCAATGTGTCAGTCATCAGAACTGTACATTACATCTAGACCTCTCACGTACGATTCGCTGGTTCATGAATACAACAATATAGATAGTAAAAAACTCACCTGGTAGTCTTGACGATCTTACGAGGTGACGAATGGACTGGTTGAACAGAATGAGGGGGGTCCGTAGTAATCAGCCTGGAAATACTAGGTTCAACTAGCAAAATAAATGTACCACCCAAACATGCGCCATTTTGATACCTAAAACAATTGAAAATGAACATACTTTTCGCACATGTATCTTTGATAACCGGTGAAGCATTCACACCACTCGATATCATTACGCTGCACGCAGTTTCCGCGTCCATTGCATTTTTGCACATGAGAGCAGAAGAGCATATGGACTCTTTTCGGTTCATCGCTCATAGTGTGGAATTTATTACTGATAATTCATTCACCTAATTAAAATTATACACTGCACAAAAATTGATAATTGAAATTTTAAATTTAGATAAAAATTGGAGTTGAAATTCCGCGCGCAAATTACCTACCGTAACCTCAGTGTGTAATTAGCCGTGGAGCTCAATTAACTGGATTTTACACAACCTTTTGTATTTGAGCATTGTTTAACGATATTTCTATTTCTGATAACGATATTGACAAAAAATTTCGTACAAATATTTATTCAATCACATAATGAACATATGCACAGCGAGATAAAACGGGGTTTCTTCTCTCATACAGTATTTTCCTTCATTCAGTTGGCGGTTTACATATTCGAGAACCTGTTCCTGTTTTTGAAATGACGTGTGAATCACTCTGGGTAGATCAGCATTGCGAATAGTCAGCGAGTATCGGACATTGGGTGTAGTAGGTAGATATTTCCGCCTGACTTGTTTCATAATATTGTCAAAAACATGGGTCGCGGCTACATCAGAGGTCATTTGAAGTTCATTTGAATTAGTGAAGTGTAGATTATGATACATACTTGAAACAATGTTTGGCGATGCATAGAATGTCTCTTTAGCTGTGGCAATGTTTGTGTATTGTTGAACAAATTTTGAAGAGAAAGATTTAGACGGAAAGCGACCGTCCAGCATTGTTGTGATAGTGTGAATGAGATCATTTACTTCATTTGGTCACGCTGAAGTTCTTCTGCTACATTGGGTGATACTTCGGAGTAAATATGCATATCGATAGAAAAATTTTGATCTATGGATATCGACTTATTCGACGACATCATCTTGCTTATTTGATTCAATAGTGTCGTGCCGTTGATAGTACTCATAGTCCTATACGGCAGGAAGAATCCTCCACTCTCTCTAAACCCCGGATGTCGTAGTTTGAGGCAGAACTTTGTAGTCTGGGTATCGCATTTGTGATCCAAAAGTGTCTTCATTATGAATTCGTTCAAAACCTGTTCCAGGATCACATCAGGTGTCAGAGTTTGTTTGACATTTTCAAAAGAAATGTTGTCAACACGAACATTTATAGTTTTCTTTCCAATTTTGATTGTTCTGTTCAAAACCGTTTTCAGAATATCACTCCACATAGCTGATGGATCATTGTAGCTAACACCAAAACCTTCTTGAGTTTCGTATTCATCATCTGAGGCATAGTCCTCTGCTATTCGCTGTAGTTCACCCATAAATATCAACTGCACTGTATGCACCCTACAGTGTTATAATAACAATTTGTGATCGGCTCAATTAGCTGGTTGTGTCACAGGTCGTAAATCTTCCACGCTATCGGGTGTCCGCGGACATGGTACATTTGGCGTACAGTTGGTACTTTTACCCCCCATATACAACATCCCAGCTACAAAAACCTAATACGACAATCTATTCTGAGGCGCACAGCCACAAAGACGAATTAACGCGGTTATTGACATTTTGACTTGCAGCTACAAAAAAAAATCATACGGCTATCAAGTCTGTTGCTTCCAACTACAAAAACATAATACGACTTTATATTCTGTGGCGCACAGCCACAAAATACAAATTAACGCGGTTATTGACTCTTTGCCTTGCAGTTACAGAGAACATTTCATACGGCTATCAAATCTGTTGCTCCCAGCTACAAAAACCTAATACGACTTTATATTCTGTGGCGCACAGCCACAAAAGACAAATTAACGCGGTTTTTACCTCTTTGCCTTGCAGCTACAGAAAAAAAGTTTGTACGGCTATCAAGTATGTTGCTCCCAGCTACAAAAACCTAATACGACTTTATATTCTGTGGCGCACAGCCACAAAAGACAAATTAACGCGGTTATTGACTCTTTGCCGTGCAGCTACAGAAAAAAGTTTATATGGCTATCAAGTATGTTGCTCCCAGCTAGAAAAACCCAATACAACTATCTATTCTGTGGCACACAGCCACAAAATACGATATAACGCGGTCATCGACTCTTTGCCTTGCAGCTACAGAAAAAAGTTTATACGGCTATCAAGTATGTTGCTCATGGCTACAAAAACCTAATACGACTTTATATCCTATGGCGCACAGCCACAAAAGACAAATTAACGCGGTTATTACCTCTTTGCCTTGCAGCTACAGAAAAAAGTTCATACGGCTATCAAGTCTGTTGCTCCCAGCTACAAAAACCTGATACGACAATCTATTCTGTGGCGCACAGCCACAAAAGACAAATTAACGCGGTTATTACCTCTTTGCCTTGCAGCTACAGAAAAAAGTTCATACGGCTATCAAGTCTGTTGCTCCCAGCTACAAAAACCTAATACGACTTTATATTCTGTGGCGCACAGCCACAAAAGACAAATTAACGCGGTTATTGACTCTTTGCCGTGCAGCTACAGAAAAAAGGTTATACGGCTATCAAATATGTTGCTCCCAGCTACAAAAACCTAATACGACTATCTATTCTGTGGCGCACAGCCACAAAATACGAATTAACGCGGTTATCGACTCTTTGCCTTGCAGCTACAAAGAACAGTTCATACGGCTATCAAATCTGTTGCTCCCAGCTACAAAAACCTAATACGACAATCTATTCTGTGGCGCACAGCCACAAAATACGAATTATCGCGGTTATCGACTTGTTGGCTTGCAGCTACAGAGAAAAGTTTATACGGCTATCAAGTCTGTTGCTCCCAGCTACAAAAACCTGATACGACAATCTATTCTGTGGCGCACAGCCACAAAAGACAAATTAACGCGGTTATTACCTCTTTGCCTTGCAGCTACAGAAAAAAATTCATACGGCTATCAAGTCTGTTGCTCCCAGCTACGAAAACCTAATACGACTTTATATTCTGTGGCGCACAGCCACAAAAGACAAATTAACGCGGTTATTGACTCTTTGCCGTGCAGCTACAGGAAAAAGGTTATACGGCTATCAAGTATGTTGCTCCCAGCTAAAAAAAACCTAATACGACTATCTATTCTGTGGCGCACAGCCACAAAATACGAATTAACGCGGTTATCGACTCTTTGCCTTGCAGCTACAGAGAACAGTTCATACGGCTATCAAGTCTGTTGCTCCCAGCTACAAAAACCTAATACGACTATATATTCTGTGGCGCACAGCCACAAAAGACGAATTAACGCGGTTATTGACTCTTTGCCTCGCAGTTACAGAGAATATTTCATACGGCTATCAAATCTGTTGCTCCCAGCTACAAAAACCTAATACGACAATCTATTCTGTGGCGCACAGCCACAAAAGACAAATTAACGCGGTTATTGACTCTTTGCCTTGCAGCTACAGAAAAAAAATCATACGGCTATCAAGTCTGTTGCTCCCAGCTACGAAAACCTAATACGACTTCATATTCTGTGGCGCACAGCCACAAAACACGAAATATCGCGGTTATCGACTTGTTGGCTTGCAGCTACAGAGAAAAGTTCATACGGCTATCAAGTCTGTTGCTCCCAGCTACGAAACCCTGATACGACAATCTATTCTGTGGCGCACAGCCACAAAAGACAAATTAACGCGGTTATTACCTCTTTGCCTTGCAGCTACAGAAAAAAGTTCATACGGCTATCAAGTCTGTTGCTCCCAGCTACGAAAACCTAATACGACTTTATATTCTGTGGCGCACAACCACAAAAGACAAATTAACGCGGTTATTGACTCTTTGCCTTGCAGCTACAGAAAAAAATCATACGGCTATCAAGTCTGTTGCTCCCAGCTACGAAAACCTAATACGACTTTATATTCTGTGGCGCACAGCCACAAAACACGAAATATCGCGGTTATCGACTTGTTGGCTTGCAGCTACAGAGAAAAGTTCATACGGCTATCAAGTCTGTTGCTCCCAGCTACAAAAACCTGATACGACAATCTATTCTGTGGCGCACAGCCACAAAAGACAAATTAACGCGGTTATTACCTCTTTGCCTTGCAGCTACAGAAAAAAGTTCATACGGCTATCAAGTCTGTTGCTCCCAGCTACGAAAACCTAATACGACTTTATATTCTGTGGCGCACAGCCACTAAAGACAAATTAACGCGGTTATTGACTCTTTGCCGTGCAGCTACAGGAAAAAGGTTATACGGCTATCAAGTATGTTGCTCCCAGCTACAAAAACCTAATACGACTATCTATTCTGTGGCGCACAGCCACAAAATACGAATTGACGCGGTTATCGACTCTTTGCCTTGCAGCTACAGAGAATATTTCATACGGCTATCAAATCTGTTGCTCCCAGCTACAAAAACCTAATACGACAATCTATTCTGTGGCGCACAGCCACAAAAACAAATTATCGCGGTTATCGACTTGTTGGCTTGCAGCTACAGAGAAAAGTTCATACGGCTATCAAGTCTGTTGCTCCCAGCTACAAAAACCTAATACGACTATATATTCTGTGGCGCACAGCCACAAAAGACGAATTAACGCGGTTATTGACTCTTTGCCTCGCAGTTACAGAGAACATTTCATACGGCTATCAAATCTGTTGCTCCCAGCTACAAAAACCTAATACGACAATCTATTCTGTGGCGCACAGCCACAAAGACGAATTAACGCGGTTATTGACATTTTGACTTGCAGCTACAAAAAAAAATCATACGGCTATCAAGTCTGTTGCTCCCAGCTACAAAAACCTAATACGACTATATATTCTGTGGCGCACAGCCACAAAAGACGAATTAACGCGGTTATTGACTCTTTGCCTCGCAGTTACAGAGAATATTTCATACGGCTATCAAATCTGTTGCTCCCAGATACAAACACCTAATACGACAATCTATTCTGTGGCGCACAGCCACAAAATACGAATTAACGCGGTTATCGACTTTTTGGCTTGCAGTTAAAGAGAAAAGTTCATACGGCTATCAAATCTGTTGCTCCCAGATACAAACACCTAATACGACAATCTATTCTGTGGCGCACAGCCACAAAATACGAATTAACGCGGTTATCGACTTTTTGGCTTGCAGTTACAGAGAAAAGTTTATGCGGCTATCAAGTCTGTTGCTCCCAGCTACAAAAACCTAATACGACTTCATATTCTGTGGCGCACAGCCACAAAAGACAAATTAACGCGGTTATTGACTCTTTGCCGTAAAGCTACAAAAAAAAGTTTATACGGCTATCAAGTATGTTGCTCCCAGCTGCAAAGACCTAACACGACTATATATTCTGTGGCGCACAGCCACAAAAGACGACTTAACGCGGTTATTGACTCTTTGCCTTGCAGCTACAGAAAAAAGTTCATACGGCTATCAAGTCTGTTGCTCCCAGATACAAAAACCTAAGACGACTGTATATTCTGTGGCGCACAGCCACAAAAGACGACTTAACGCGGTTATTGACTCTTTGCCTTGCAGCTACAGAAAAAAGTTCATACGGCTATCAAGTCTGTTGCTCCCAGCTACAAAAACCTAATACGACAATCTATTTTGTGGCGCACATCCACCAAATACAAATTAACGCGGTTATTGACTCTTTGCCTTGCACCTACAGAAAAAAAATCATACGGCTATCAAGTCTGTTGCTCCCAACTACAAAAACCTAATACGACTTTATATTCTGTGGCGCACAACCACAAAAGACAAATTAACGCGGTTATTGACTCTTTGCCTTGCAGCTACAGAAAAAAGTTTATACGGCTATCAAGTCTGTTGCTCCCAGCTACAAAAACCTAATACGATTATCTATTCTGTGGCGCACAGCCACGAAATACGAATTAACGCGGTTATCGACTCTTCGGCTTGCAGTTACAGAAAAAAACTCATACGGCAATCAAGTCTGTTGCTCCCAACTACAAAAACCTTATACGACTTTATATTCTGTGGCGCACAGCCACAAAAGACAAATTAACGCGGTTATTGACTCTTTGCCTCGCAGTTACAGAGAACATTTCATACGGCTATCAAATCTGTTGCTCCCAGCTACAAAAACCTAATACGACAATCTATTCTGAGGCGCACAGCCACAAAGACGAATTAACGCGGTTATTGACATTTTGACTTGCAGCTACAAAAAAAAAAATCATACGGCTATCAAGTCTGTTGCTTCCAACTACAAAAACATAATACGACTTTATATTCTGTGGCGCACAGCCACAAAATACAAATTAACGCGGTTATTGACTCTTTGCCTTGCAGTTACAGAGAACATTTCATACGGCTATCAAATCTGTTGCTCCCAGCTACAAAAACCTAATACGACTTTATATTCTGTGGCGCACAGCCACAAAAGACAAATTAACGCGGTTTTTACCTCTTTGCCTTGCAGCTACAGAAAAAAGTTTGTACGGCTATCAAGTATGTTGCTCCCAGCTACAAAAACCTAATACGACTTTATATTCTGTGGCGCACAGCCACAAAAGACAAATTAACGCGGTTATTGACTCTTTGCCGTGCAGCTACAGAAAAAAGTTTATATGGCTATCAAGTATGTTGCTCCCAGCTAGAAAAACCCAATACAACTATCTATTCTGTGGCACACAGCCACAAAATACGATATAACGCGGTTATCGACTCTTTGCCTTGCAGCTACAGAAAAAAGTTTATACGGCTATCAAGTCTGTTGCTCATGGCTACAAAAACCTAATACGACTTTATATCCTATGGCGCACAGCCACAAAAGACAAATTAACGCGGTTATTACCTCTTTGCCTTGCAGCTACAGAAAAAAGTTCATACGGCTATCAAGTCTGTTGCTCCCAGCTACAAAAACCTGATACGACAATCTATTCTGTGGCGCACAGCCACAAAAGACAAATTAACGCGGTTATTACCTCTTTGCCTTGCAGCTACAGAAAAAAGTTCATATGGCTATCAAGTCTGTTGCTCCCAGCTACAAAAACCTAATACGACTTTATATTCTGTGGCGCACAGCCACAAAAGACAAATTAACGCGGTTATTGACTCTTTGCCGTGCAGCTACAGAAAAAAGGTTATACGGCTATCAAATATGTTGCTCCCAGCTACAAAAACCTAATACGACTATCTATTCTGTGGCGCACAGCCACAAAATACGAATTAACGCGGTTATCGACTCTTTGCTTTGCAGCTACAAAGAACAGTTCATACGGCTATCAAATCTGTTGCTCCCAGCTACAAAAACCTAATACGACAATCTATTCTGTGGCGCACAGCCACAAAATACGAATTATCGCGGTTATCGACTTGTTGGCTTGCAGCTACAGAGAAAAGTTCATACGGCTATCAAGTCTGTTGCTCCCAGCTACAAAAACCTGATACGACAATCTATTCTGTGGCGCACAGCCACAAAAGACAAATTAACGCGGTTATTACCTCTTTGCCTTGCAGCTACAGAAAAAAATTCATACGGCTATCAAGTCTGTTGCTCCCAGCTACGAAAACCTAATACGACTTTATATTCTGTGGCGCACAGCCACAAAAGACAAATTAACGCGGTTATTGACTCTTTGCCGTGCAGCTACAGGAAAAAGGTTATACGGCTATCAAGTATGTTGCTCCCAGCTAAAAAAAACCTAATACGACTATCTATTCTGTGGCGCACAGCCACAAAATACGAATTAACGCGGTTATCGACTCTTTGCCTTGCAGCTACAGAGAACAGTTCATACGGCTATCAAGTCTGTTGCTCCCAGCTACAAAAACCTAATACGACTATATATTCTGTGGCGCACAGCCACAAAAGACGAATTAACGCGGTTATTGACTCTTTGCCTCGCAGTTACAGAGAATATTTCATACGGCTATCAAATCTGTTGCTCCCAGCTACAAAAACCTAATACGACAATCTATTCTGTGGCGCACAGCCACAAAAGACAAATTAACGCGGTTATTGACTCTTTGCCTTGCAGCTACAGAACAAAAATCATACGGCTATCAAGTCTGTTGCTCCCAGCTACGAAAACCTAATACGACTTCATATTCTGTGGCGCACAGCCACAAAACACGAAATATCGCGGTTATCGACTTGTTGGCTTGCAGCTACAGAGAAAAGTTCATACGGCTATCAAGTCTGTTGCTCCCAGCTACGAAAACCTGATACGACAATCTATTCTGTGGCGCACAGCCACAAAAGACAAATTAACGCGGTTATTACCTCTTTGCCTTGCAGCTACAGAAAAAAGTTCATACGGCTATCAAGTCTGTTGCTCCCAGCTACGAAAACCTAATACGACTTTATATTCTGTGGCGCACAACCACAAAAGACAAATTAACGCGGTTATTGACTCTTTGCCTTGCAGCTACAGAAAAAAATCATACGGCTATCAAGTCTGTTGCTCCCAGCTACGAAAACCTAATACGACTTTATATTCTGTGGCGCACAGCCACAAAACACGAAATATCGCGGTTATCGACTTGTTGGCTTGCAGCTACAGAGAAAAGTTCATACGGCTATCAAGTCTGTTGCTCCCAGCTACAAAAACCTGATACGACAATCTATTCTGTGGCGCACAGCCACAAAAGACAAATTAACGCGGTTATTACCTCTTTGCCTTGCAGCTACAGAAAAAAGTTCATACGGCTATCAAGTCTGTTGCTCCCAGCTACGAAAACCTAATACGACTTTATATTCTGTGGCGCACAGCAACTAAAGACAAATTAACGCGGTTATTGACTCTTTGCCGTGCAGCTACAGGAAAAAAGTTATACGGCTATCAAGTATGTTGCTCCCAGCTACAAAAACCTAATACGACTATCTATTCTGTGGCGCACAGCCACAAAATACGAATTGACGCGGTTATCGACTCTTTGCCTTGCAGCTACAGAGAATATTTCATACGGCTATCAAATCTGTTGCTCCCAGCTACAAAAACCTAATACGACAATCTATTCTGTGGCGCACAGCCACAAAAACAAATTATCGCGGTTATCGACTTGTTGGCTTGCAGCTACAGAGAAAAGTTCATACGGCTATCAAGTCTGTTGCTCCCAGCTACAAAAACCTAATACGACTATATATTCTGTGGCGCACAGCCACAAAAGACGAATTAACGCGGTTATTGACTCTTTGCCTCGCAGTTACAGAGAACATTTCATACGGCTATCAAATCTGTTGCTCCCAGCTACAAAAACCTAATACGACAATCTATTCTGTGGCGCACAGCCACAAAGACGAATTAACGCGGTTATTGACATTTTGACTTGCAGCTACAAAAAAAAATCATACGGCTATCAAGTCTGTTGCTCCCAGCTACAAAAACCTAATACGACTATATATTCTGTGGCGCACAGCCACAAAAGACGAATTAACGCGGTTATTGACTCTTTGCCTCGCAGTTACAGAGAATATTTCATACGGCTATCAAATCTGTTGCTCCCAGATACAAACACCTAATACGACAATCTATTCTGTGGCGCACAGCCACAAAATACGAATTAACGCGGTTATCGACTTTTTGGCTTGCAGTTAAAGAGAAAAGTTCATACGGCTATCAAATCTGTTGCTCCCAGATACAAACACCTAATACGACAATCTATTCTGTGGCGCACAGCCACAAAATACGAATTAACGCGGTTATCGACTTTTTGGCTTGCAGTTACAGAGAAAAGTTTATGCGGCTATCAAGTCTGTTGCTCCCAGCTACAAAAACCTAATACGACTTCATATTCTGTGGCGCACAGCCACAAAAGACAAATTAACGCGGTTATTGACTCTTTGCCGTAAAGCTACAAAAAAAAGTTTATACGGCTATCAAGTATGTTGCTCCCAGCTGCAAAGACCTAACACGACTATATATTCTGTGGCGCACAGCCACAAAAGACGACTTAACGCGGTTATTGACTCTTTGCCTTGCAGCTACAGAAAAAAGTTCATACGGCTATCAAGTCTGTTGCTCCCAGATACAAAAACCTAAGACGACTGTATATTCTGTGGCGCACAGCCACAAAAGACGACTTAACGCGGTTATTGACTCTTTGCCTTGCAGCTACAGAAAAAAGTTCATACGGCTATCAAGTCTGTTGCTCCCAGCTACAAAAACCTAATACGACAATCTATTTTGTGGCGCACATCCACCAAATACAAATTAACGCGGTTATTGACTCTTTGCCTTGCACCTACAGAAAAAAAAATCATACGGCTATCAAGTCTGTTGCTCCCAACTACAAAAACCTAATACGACTTTATATTCTGTGGCGCACAACCACAAAAGACAAATTAACGCGGTTATTGACTCTTTGCCTTGCAGCTACAGAAAAAAGTTTATACGGCTATCAAGTCTGTTGCTCCCAGCTACAAAAACCTAATACGATTATCTATTCTGTGGCGCACAGCCACGAAATACGAATTAACGCGGTTATCGACTCTTCGGCTTGCAGTTACAGAAAAAAAACTCATATGGCAATCAAGTCTGTTGCTCCCAACTACAAAAACCTTATACGACTTTATATTCTGTGGCGCACAGCCACAAAAGACAAATTAACGCGGTTATTGACTCTTTGCCTTGCAGCTACAAAAAAAAGTTCATACGGCTATCAAGTATGTTGCTCCCAGCTCGAAAAACCCAATACAACTATATTTTCTGTGGCACACAGCCACAAATTACGAATTAACGCGGTTATCGACTCTTTGCCTTGCAGCTACAGAAAAAAGTTTATACGGCTATCAAGTCTGTTGCTCCTGGCTACAAAAACCTAATACGACTTACTATTCTGTGGCGCACAGCCACAAAAGACAAATTAACGCGGTTATTGACTCTTTACCGTGCAGCTATAGAAAAAAGTTTATACGGCTATCGAGTATGTTGCTCCCAGCTACAAAAACCTAATACGACAATCTATTCTGTGGCGCACAGCCACAAAATACGAATTAACGCGGTTATCGACTCTTTGCCTTGCAACTACAGAGAACAGTTCATACGGCTATCAAGTCTGTTGCTCCCAGATACAAAAACCTAATACGACTATCTATTATGTGGCGCACAGCCACAAAATACGAATTAACGCGGTTATCGTCTCTTTGGCTTGCAGTTACAGAGAAAAGTTCATACGGCTATCAAATCTGTTGCTCCCAGCTACAAAAACCTAATACGACAATCTATTCTGTGGCGCACAGCCATAAAATACAAAATAACGCGGTTATTGACTCTTTGGCTTGCAGTTACAGAGAATATTTCATACGGCTATCAAATCTGTTGCTCCCAGCTACAAAAACCTAATACGACTATCTATTCTGTGGCGCACAGCCACAAAATACGAATTAACGCGGTTATCGACTCTTTGCCTTGCAGCTACAGAGAACAGTTCATACGGCTATCAAATATGTTGCTCCCAGCTACAAAAACCTAATACGACAATCTATTCTGTGGCGCACAGCCACAAAATACAAATTATCGCGGTTATCGACTTGTTGGCTTGCAGCTACAGAGAAAAGTTCATACGGCTATCAAGTTTGTTGCTCCCAGCTACAAAAACCTAATACGACTATATATTCTGTGGCGCACAGCCACAAAAGACGAATTAACGCGGTTGCTGACTCTTTGCCTCGCAGTTACAGAGAACATTTCATACGGCTATCAAATCTGTTGCTCCCAGCTACAAAAACCTAATACGACAATCTATTCTGAGGCGCACAGCCACAAAGACGAATTAACGCGGTTATTGACATTTTGACTTGCAGCTACAAAAAAAAAATCATACGGCTATCAAGTCTGTTGCTTCCAACTACAAAAACATAATACGACTTTATATTCTGTGGCGCACAGCCACAAAATACAAATTAACGCGGTTATTGACTCTTTGCCTTGCAGTTACAGAGAACATTTCATACGGCTATCAAATCTGTTGCTCCCAGCTACAAAAACCTAATACGACTTTATATTCTGTGGCGCACAGCCACAAAAGACAAATTAACGCGGTTTTTACCTCTTTGCCTTGCAGCTACAGAAAAAAAGTTTATACGGCTATCAAGTATGTTGCTCCCAGCTACAAAAACCTAATACGACTTTATATTCTGTGGTGCACAGCCACAAAAGACAAATTAACGCGGTTATTGACTCTTTGCCGTGCAGCTACAGAAAAAAGTTTATATGGCTATCAAGTATGTTGCTCCCAGCTAGAAAAACCCAATAGAATTATTTATTCTGTGGCACACAGCCACAAAATACGATATAACGCGGTTATCGACTCTTTGCCTTGCAGCTACAGAAAAAAGTTTATACGGCTATCAAGTCTGTTGCTCATGGCTACAAAAACCTAATACGACTTTATATCCTATGGCGCACAGCCACAAAATACGAATTATCGCGGTTATCGACTTGTTGGCTTGCAGCTACAGAGAAAAGTTCATACGGCTATCAAGTCTGTTGCTCCCAGCTACAAAAACCTGATACGACAATCTATTCTGTGGCGCACAGCCACAAAAGACAAATTAACGCGGTTATTACCTCTTTGCCTTGCAGCTACAGAGAAAAATTCATACGGCTATCAAGTCTGTTGCTCCCAGCTACGAAAACCTAATACGACTTTATATTCTGTGGCGCACAGCCACAAAAGACAAATTAACGCGGTTATTGACTCTTTGCCGTGCAGCTACAGGAAAAAGGTTATACGGCTATCAAGTATGTTGCTCCCAGCTAAAAAAAACTTAATACGACTATCTATTCTGTGGCGCACAGCCACAAAATACGAATTAACGCGGTTATCGACTCTTTGCCTTGCAGCTACAGAGAACAGTTCATACGGCTATCAAGTCTGTTGCTCCCAGCTACAAAAACCTAATACGACTATATATTCTGTGGCGCACAGCCACAAAAGACGAATTAACGCGGTTATTGACTCTTTGCCTCGCAGTTACAGAGAATATTTCATACGGCTATCAAATCTGTTGCTCCCAGCTACAAAAACCTAATACGACAATCTATTCTGTGGCGCACAGCCACAAAAGACAAATTAACGCGGTTATTGACTCTTTGCCTTGCAGCTACAGAAAAAAAATCATACGGCTATCAAGTATGTTGCTCCCAGCTAAAAAAAACTTAATACGACTATCTATTCTGTGGCGCACAGCCACAAAATACGAATTAACGCGGTTATCGACTCTTTGCCTTGCAGCTACAGAGAACAGTTCATACGGCTATCAAGTCTGTTGCTCCCAGCTACAAAAACCTAATACGACTATATATTCTGTGGCGCACAGCCACAAAAGACGAATTAACGCGGTTATTGACTCTTTGCCTCGCAGTTACAGAGAATATTTCATACGGCTATCAAATCTGTTGCTCCCAGCTACAAAAACCTAATACGACTTTATATTCTGTGGCGCACAGCCACAAAAGACAAATTAACGCGGTTTTTACCTCTTTGCCTTGCAGCTACAGAAAAAAAGTTTATACGGCTATCAAGTATGTTGCTCCCAGCTACAAAAACCTAATACGACTTTATATTCTGTGGTGCACAGCCACAAAAGACAAATTAACGCGGTTATTGACTCTTTGCCGTGCAGCTACAGAAAAAAGTTTATATGGCTATCAAGTATGTTGCTCCCAGCTAGAAAAACCCAATAGAATTATTTATTCTGTGGCACACAGCCACAAAATACGATATAACGCGGTTATCGACTCTTTGCCTTGCAGCTACAGAAAAAAGTTTATACGGCTATCAAGTCTGTTGCTCATGGCTACAAAAACCTAATACGACTTTATATCCTATGGCGCACAGCCACAAAATACGAATTATCGCGGTTATCGACTTGTTGGCTTGCAGCTACAGAGAAAAGTTCATACGGCTATCAAGTCTGTTGCTCCCAGCTACAAAAACCTGATACGACAATCTATTCTGTGGCGCACAGCCACAAAAGACAAATTAACGCGGTTATTACCTCTTTGCCTTGCAGCTACAGAGAAAAATTCATACGGCTATCAAGTCTGTTGCTCCCAGCTACGAAAACCTAATACGACTTTATATTCTGTGGCGCACAGCCACAAAAGACAAATTAACGCGGTTATTGACTCTTTGCCGTGCAGCTACAGGAAAAAGGTTATACGGCTATCAAGTATGTTGCTCCCAGCTAAAAAAAACTTAATACGACTATCTATTCTGTGGCGCACAGCCACAAAATACGAATTAACGCG
The DNA here is from genome assembly GCA_964036275.1 of Litoditis marina. Lineage (NCBI taxonomy): Eukaryota > Metazoa > Nematoda > Chromadorea > Rhabditida > Rhabditidae > Litoditis > Litoditis marina. Next base: position 236,004 of record CAXIWQ010000177.1, read on the forward strand.
GTTATCGACTCTTTGCCTTGCAGCTACAGAGAACAGTTCATACGGCTATCAAGTCTGTTGCTCCCAGCTACAAAAACCTAATACGACTATATATTCTGTGGCGCACAGCCACAAAAGACGAATTAACGCGGTTATTGACTCTTTGCCTCGCAGTTACAGAGAATATTTCATACGGCTATCAAATCTGTTGCTCCCAGCTACAAAAACCTAATACGACAATCTATTCTGTGGCGCACAGCCACAAAAGACAAATTAACGCGGTTATTGACTCTTTGCCTTGCAGCTACAGAAAAAAAATCATACGGCTATCAAGTCTGTTGCTCCCAGCTACGAAAACCTAATACGACTTCATATTCTGTGGCGCACAGCAACAAAATATGAAATATAGCGGTTATCGATTTGTTGGCTTGCAGCTACAGAGAAAAGTTCATACGGCTATCAAGTCTGTTGCTCCCAGCTACGAAAACCTGATACGACAATCTATTCTGTGGCGCACAGCCACAAAAGACAAATTAACGCGGTTATTACCTCTTTGCCTTGCAGCTACAGAAAAAAGTTCATACGGCTATCAAGTCTGTTGCTCCCAGCTACGAAAACCTAATACGACTTTATATTCTGTGGCGCACAGCCACAAAAGACAAATTAACGCGGTTGTTGACTCTTTGCCTTGCAGCTACAGAAAAAAATCATACGGCTATCAAGTCTGTTGCTCCCAGCTACGAAAACCTAATACGACTTTATATTCTGTGGCGCACAGCCACAAAACACGAAATATCGCGGTTATCGACTTGTTGGCTTGCAGCTACAGAGAAAAGTTCATACGGCTATCAAGTCTGTTGCTCCCAGCTACGAAAACCTAATACGACTTTATATTCTGTGGCGCACAGCCACAAAAGACAAATTAACGCGGTTATTACCTCTTTGCCTTGCAGCTACAGAAAAAAGTTCATACGGCTATCAAGTCTGTTGCTCCCAGCTACGAAAACCTAATACGACTTTATATTCTGTGGCGCACAGCCACAAAAGACAAATTAACGCGGTTATTGACTCTTTGCCGTGCAGCTACAGGAAAAAGGTTATACGGCTATCAAGTATGTTGCTCCCAGCTACAAAAACCTAATACGACTATCTATTCTGTGGCGCACAGCCACAAAATACGAATTGACGCGGTTATCGACTCTTTGCCTTGCAGCTACAGAGAATATTTCATACGGCTATCAAATCTGTTGCTCCCAGCTACAAAAACCTAATACGACAATCTATTCTGTGGCGCACAGCCACAAAAACAAATTATCGCGGTTATCGACTTGTTGGCTTGCAGCTACAGAGAAAAGTTCATACGGCTATCAAGTCTGTTGCTCCCAGCTACAAAAACCTAATACGACAATCTATTCTGTGGCGCACAGCCATAAAATACAAAATAACGCGGTTATTGACTCTTTGGCTTGCAGTTACAGAGAAAAGTTTATACGGCTATCAAGTCTGTTGCTCCCAACTACAAAAACCTAATACGACTTTATATTCTGTGGCGCACAACCACAAAAGACAAATTAACGCGGTTATTGACTCTTTGCCTTGCAGCTACAGAAAAAAGTTTATACGGCTATCAAGTCTGTTGCTCCCAGCTACAAAAACCTAATACGATTATCTATTCTGTGGCGCACAGCCACGAAATACGAATTAACGCGGTTATCGACTCTTCGGCTTGCAGTTACAGAAAAAAAAAACTCATACGGCAATCAAGTCTGTTGCTCCCAACTACAAAAACCTAATACAACTATATTTTCTGTGGCACACAGCCACAAAATACGAATTAACGCGGTTATTGACTCTTTGCCTTGCAGCTACAGAAAAAAGTTTATACGGCTATCAAGTATGTTGCTCCCAGCTAGAAAAACCTAATACGACTTTATGTTCTGTGGCGCACAGCCACAAATTACGAATTAACGCGGTTATCGACTCTTTGCCTTGCAGCTACAGAAAAAAGTTTATACGGCTATCAAGTCTGTTGCTCCTGGCTACAAAAACCTAATACGACTTACTATTCTGTGGCGCACAGCCACAAAAGACAAATTAACGCGGTTATTGACTCTTTACCGTGCAGCTATAGAAAAAAGTTTATACGGCTATCGAGTATGTTGCTCCCAGCTACAAAAACCTAATACGACAATCTATTCTGTGGCGCACAGCCACAAAATACGAATTAACGCGGTTATCGACTCTTTGCCTTGCAACTACAGAGAACAGTTCATACGGCTATCAAGTCTGTTGCTCCCAGATACAAAAACCTAATACGACTATCTATTATGTGGCGCACAGCCACAAAATACGAATTAACGCGGTTATCGTCTTTTTGGCTTGCAGTTACAGAGAAAAGTTCATACGGCTATCAAATCTGTTGCTCCCAGCTACAAAAACCTAATACGACTTTATATTCTGTGGCGCACAGCAATAAAATACAAAATAACGCGGTTATTGACTCTTTGGCTTGCAGTTACAGAGAAAAGTTTATACGGCTATCAAGTCTGTTGCTCCCAACTACAAAAACCTAATACGACTGTATATTCTGTGGCGCACAACCACAAAAGACAAATTAACGCGGTTATTGACTCTTTGCCTTGCAGCTACAGAAAAAAGTTTATACGGCTATCAAGTCTGTTGCTCCCAGCTACAAAAACCTAATACGATTATCTATTCTGTGGCGCACAGCCACGAAATACGAATTAACGCGGTTATCGACTCTTCGGCTTGCAGTTACAGAAAAAAAAACTCATACGGCAATCAAGTCTGTTGCTCCCAACTACAAAAACCTAATACAACTATCTTTTCTGTGGCACACAGCCACAAATTACGAATTAACGCGGTTATCGACTCTTTGCCTTGCAGCTACAGAAAAAAGTTTATACGGCTATCAAGTCTGTTGCTCCTGGCTACAAAAACCTAATACGACTTACTATTCTGTGGCGCACAGCCACAAAATACGAATTAACGCGGTTATTGACTCTTTACCGTGCAGCTATAGAAAAAAAAAAAAAAAGAAAAAAAAAAACAGCCAGCTAGAAAAACCTAATACGACTTTATGTTCTGTGGCGCACAGCCACAAATTACGAATTAACGCGGTTATCGACTCTTAGCCTTGCAGCTACAGAAAAAAGTTTATACGGCTAGCAAGTCTGTTGCTCCTGGCTACAAAAACCTAATACGACTTACTATTCTGTGGCGCACAGCCACAAAAGACAAATTAACGCGGTTATTGACTCTTTACCGTGCAGCTATAGAAAAAAGTTTATACGGCTATCGAGTATGTTGCTCCCAGCTACAAAAACCTAATACGACAATCTATTCTGTGGCGCACAGCCACAAAATACGAATTAACGCGGTTATCGACTCTTTGCCTTGCAACTACAGAGAACAGTTCATACGGCTATCAAGTCTGTTGCTCCCAGATACATAAACCTAATACGACTATCTATTATGTGGCGTACAGCCACAAAATACGAATTAACGCGGTTATCGTCTCTTTGGCTTGCAGTTACAGAGAAAAGTTCATACGGCTATCAAATCTGTTGCTCCCAGCTACAAAAACCTAATACGACAATCTATTCTGTGGCGCACAGCCATAAAATACAAAATAACGCGGTTATTGACTCTTTGGCTTGCAGTTACAGAGAAAAGTTTATACGGCTATCAAGTCTGTTGCTCCCAACTACAAAAACCTAATACGACTTTATATTCTGTGGCGCACAACCACAAAAGACAAATTAACGCGGTTATTGACTCTTTGCCTTGCAGCTACAGAAAAAAGTTTATACGGCTATCAAGTCTGTTGCTCTCAGCTACAAAAACCTAATACGATTATCTATTCTGTGGCGCACAGCCACGAAATACGAATTAACGCGGTTATCGACTCTTTGCCTTGCAACTACAGAGAACAGTTCATACGGCTATCAAGTCTGTTGCTCCCAGATACAAAAACCTAATACGACTATCTATTATGTGGCGTACAGCCACAAAATACGAATTAACGCGGTTATCGTCTCTTTGGCTTGCAGTTACAGAGAAAAGTTCATACGGCTATCAAATCTGTTGCTCCCAGCTACAAAAACCTAATACGACAATCTATTCTGTGGCGCACAGCCACAAAATACGAATTAACGCGGTTATTGACTCTTTACCGTGCAGCTATAGAAAAAAGTTTATACGGCTATCGAGTATGTTGCTCCCAGCTACAAAAACCTAATACGACTATCTATTATGTGGCGCACAGCCACAAAATACGAATTAACGCGGTTATCGTCTCTTTGGCTTGCAGTTACAGAGAAAAGTTCATACGGCTATCAAATCTGTTGCTCCCAGCTACAAAAACCTAATACGACAATCTATTCTGTGGCGCACAGCCACAAAATACGAATTAACGCGGTTATTGACTCTTTACCGTGCAGCTATAGAAAAAAGTTTATACGGCTATCGAGTATGTTGCTCCCAGCTACAAAAACCTAATACGACTATCTATTATGTGGCGCACAGCCACAAAATACGAATTAACGCGGTTATCGTCTCTTTGGCTTGCAGTTACAGAGAAAAGTTCATACGGCTATCAAGTCTGTTGCTCCCAACTACAAAAACCTAATACGACTGTATATTCTGTGGCGCACAACCACAAAAGACAAATTAACGCGGTTATTGACTCTTTGCCTTGCAGCTACAGAAAAAAGTTTATACGGCTATCAAGTCTGTTGCTCCCAGCTACAAAAACCTAATACGATTATCTATTCTGTGGCGCACAGCCACGAAATACGAATTAACGCGGTTATCGACTCTTCGGCTTGCAGTTACAGAAAAAAAAACTCATACGGCAATCAAGTCTGTTGCTCCCAACTACAAAAACCTAATACAACTATCTTTTCTGTGGCACACAGCCACAAATTACGAATTAACGCGGTTATCGACTCTTTGCCTTGCAGCTACAGAAAAAAGTTTATACGGCTATCAAGTCTGTTGCTCCTGGCTACAAAAACCTAATACGACTTACTATTCTGTGGCGCACAGCCACAAAAGACAAATTAACGCGGTTATTGACTCTTTACCGTGCAGCTATAGAAAAAAGTTTATACGGCTATCGAGTATGTTGCTCCCAGCTACAAAAACCTAATACGACAATCTATTCTGTGGCGCACAGCCACAAAATACGAATTAACGCGGTTATCGACTCTTTGCCTTGCAACTACAGAGAACAGTTCATACGGCTATCAAGTCTGTTGCTCCCAGATACAAAAACCTAATACGACTATCTATTATGTGGCGTACAGCCACAAAATACGAATTAACGCGGTTATCGTCTCTTTGGCTTGCAGTTACAGAGAAAAGTTCATACGGCTATCAAATCTGTTGCTCCCAGCTACAAAAACCTAATACGACAATCTATTCTGTGGCGCACAGCCACAAAATACGAATTAACGCGGTTATTGACTCTTTACCGTGCAGCTATAGAAAAAAGTTTATACGGCTATCAAGTCTGTTGCTCCCAACTACAAAAACCTAATACGACTTTATATTCTGTGGCGCACAACCACAAAAGACAAATTAACGCGGTTATTGACTCTTTGCCTTGCAGCTACAGAAAAAAGTTTATACGGCTATCAAGTATGTTGCTCCCAGCTACAAAAACCTAATACGATTATCTATTCTGTGGCGCACAGCCACGAAATACGAATTAACGCGGTTATCGACTCTTCGGCTTGCAGCTACAAAAAAAGTTCATACGGCTATCAAGTATGTTGCTCCCAGCTCGAAAAACCCAATACAACTATCTTTTCTGTGGCACACAGCCACAAATTACGAATTAACGCGGTTATCGACTCTTTGCCTTGCAGCTACAGAAAAAAGTTTATACGGCTATCAAGTCTGTTGCTCCTGGCTACAAAAACCTAATACGACTTTATGTTCTGTGGCGCACAGCCACAAAAGACAAATTAACGCGGTTATTGACTCTTTGCCTTGCAGCTACAAAAAAAGTTCATACGGCTATCAAGTATGTTGCTCCCAGCTCGAAAAACCCAATACAACTATCTTTTCTGTGGCACACAGCCACAAATTACGAACTAACGCGGTTATCGACTCTTTGCCTTGCAGCTACAGAAAAAAGTTTATACGGCTATCAAGTCTGTTGCTCCTGGCTACAAAAACCTAATACGACTTTATGTTCTGTGGCGCACAGCCACAAAAGACAAATTAACGCGGTTATTGACTCTTTGCCTTGCAGCTACAAAAAAAAGTTCATACGGCTATCAAGTACGTTGCTCCCAGCTAGAAAAACCCAATACAACTATCTTTTCTGTGGCACACAGCCACAAAAGACGAATTAACGCGGTTATTGACTCTTTGCCTTGCAGCTACAGAAAAAAGTTTATACGGCTATCAAGTATGTTGCTCCCAGCTACAAAAACCTAATACGACTTACTATTCTGTGGCGCACAGCCACAAAAGACAAATTAACGCGGTTATTGACTTTTTACCGTGCAGCTACAGAAAAAAGTTCATACGGCTATCAAGTCTGTTGCTCCCAGATACAAAAACCTAATACGACTATCTATTATGTGGCGCACAGCCACAAAATACGAATTAACGCGGTTATCGTCTCTTTGGCTTGCAGTTACAGAGAAAGGTTCATACGGCTATCAAATCTGTTGCTCCCAGCTACAAAAACCTAATACGACAATCTATTCTGTGGCGCACAGCCATAAAATACAAAATAACGCGGTTATTGACTCTTTGGCTTGCAGTTACAGAGAAAAGTTTATACGGCTATCAAGTCTGTTGCTCCCAGCTACAAAAACCTAATACGACTCCATATTCTGTGGCGCACAGCCACAAAAGACAAATTAACGCGGTTATTGACTCTTTGCCGTAAAGCTACAGAAAAAAGTTTATACGGCTATCAAGTATGTTGCTCCCAGCTACAAAGACCTAACACGACTATATATTTTGTGGCGCACAGCCACAAAAGACGACTTAACGCGGTTATTGACTCTTTGCATTGCAGCTACAGAAAAAAGTTCATACGGCTATCAAGTCTGTTGCTCCCAGATACAAAAACCTAAGACGACTATATATTCTGTGGCGCACAGCCACAAAATACGAATTAACGCGTTATTGACTCTTTGCCTTGCAGCTACATAGAACAGTTCATACGGCTATCAAATCTGTTGCTCCCAGCTACAAAAACCTAATACGACAATCTATTTTGTGGCGCACATCCACCAAATACGAATTAACGCGGTTATTGACTCTTTGCCTTGCACCTACAAAAAAATCATACGGCTATCAAGTCTGTTGCTCCCAACTACAAAAACCTAATACGACTTTATATTCTGTGGCGCACAACCACAAAAGACAAATTAACGCGGTTATTGACTCTTTGCCTTGCAGCTACAGAAAAAAGTTTATACGGCTATCAAGTCTGTTGCTCCCAGCTACAAAAACCTAATACGATTATCTATTCTGTGACGCACAGCCACGAAATACGAATCAACGCGGTTATCGACTCTTCGGCTTGCAGTTACAGAAAAAAAACTCATACGGCAATCAAGTCTGTTGCTCCCAACTACAAAAACCTAATACGACTTTATATTCTGTGGCGCACAGCCACCAAAGACAGATTAACGCGGTTATTGACTCTTTGCCTTGCAGCTACAGAAAAAAGTTTATACGGCTATCAAGTATGTTGCTCCCAGCTAGAAAAACCCAATACAACTATCTATTCTGTGGCGCACAGCCATAAAATACGAAATAACGCGGTTATTGACTCTTTGGCTTGCAGTTACAGAGAAAAGTTTATACGGCTATCAAGTCTGTTGCTCCCAGCTACAAAAACCTAATACGACTCCATATTCTTTGGCGCACAGCCACAAAAGACAAATTAACGCGGTTATTGACTCTTTGCCGTAAAGCTACAGAAAAAAGTTTATACGGCTATCAAGTATGTTGCTCCCAGCTACAAAGACCTAACACGACTATATATTTTGTGGCGCACAGCCACAAAAGACGACTTAACGCGGTTATTGACTCTTTGCCTTGCAGCTACAGAAAAAAGTTCATACGGCTATCAAGTCTGTTGCTCCCAGATACAAAAACCTAAGACGACTATATATTCTGTGGCGCACAGCCACAAAAGACGAATTAACGCGTTATTGACTCTTTGCCTTGCAGCTACAGAGAACAGTTCATACGGCTATCAAATCTGTTGCTCCCAGCTACAAAAACCTGATACGACAATCTATTTTGTGGCGCACATCCACCAAATACGAATTAACGCGGTTATTGACTCTTTGCCTTGCACCTACAAAAAAAAATCATACGGCTATCAAGTCTGTTGCTCCCAACTACAAAAACCTAATACGACTTTATATTCTGTGGCGCACAACCACAAAAGACAAATTAACGCGGTTATTGACTCTTTGCCTTGCAGCTACAGAAAAAAGTTTATACGGCTATCAAGTCTGTTGCTCCCAGCTACAAAAACCTAATACGATTATCTATTCTGTGGCGCACAGCCACGAAATACGAATCAACGCGGTTATCGACTCTTCGGCTTGCAGTTACAGAAAAAAAAACTCATACGGCAATCAAGTCTGTTGCTCCCAACTACAAAAACCTAATACGACATTATATTCTGTGGCGCACAGCCACAAAAGACAGATTAACGCGGTTATTGACTCTTTGCCTTGCAGCTACAGAAAAAAGTTCATACGGCTATCAAGTATGTTGCTCCCAGCTAGAAAAACCCAATACAACTATCTTTTCTGTGGCACACAGCCACAAAATACGAACTAACGCGGTTATTGACTATTTGCCTTGCAGCTACAAAAAAAAAGTTTATACGGCTATCAAGTCTGTTGCTCCCAGCTACAAAAACCTAATACGACTTACTATTCTGTGGCGCACAGCCACAAAAGACAAATTAACGCGGTTATTGACTCTTTACCGTGCAGCTACAGAAAACAGTTTATACGGCTATCGAGTATGTTGCTCCCAGCTACAAAAACCTGATACGACAATCTATTCTGTGGCGCACAGCCACAAAATACGAATTAACGCGGTTGTCGACTCTTTGCCTTGCAACTACAGAGAACAGTTCATACGGCTATCAAGTCTGTTGCTCCCAGATACAAAAACCTAATACGACTATCTATTATGTGGCGCACAGCCACAAAATACGAATTAACGCGGTTATCGACTCTTTGGCTTGCAGTTACAGAGAAAAGTTCATACGGCTATCAAATCTGTTGCTCCCAGCTACAAAAACCTAATACGACAATCTATTCTGTGGCGCACAGCCATAACATACGAAATAACGCGGTTATTGACTCTTTGGCTTGCAGTTACAGAGAAAAATTTATACGGCTATCAAGTCTGTTGCTCCCAGCTACAAAAACCTAATACGACTCCATATTCTGTGGCGCACAGCCACAAAAGACAAATTAACGCGGTTATTGACTCTTTGCCGTAAAGCTACAAAATAAAAGTTTATACGGCTATCAAGTATGTTGCTCCCAGCAACAAAGACCTAACACGACTATATATTCATGAAAAAGTGGGGGCCCAACGACTGTGAGATTTGTCTTCTGCTGTGCGCCCCTTAGACAACTACTCTCAAATGGAACAGCTACTGCTACAAAAACCGAAAAATACTAAACTACTTAAGTGTAACTTCATTACAAACATACAAAAGTCGTAAAATATTTTCTCAACCCTTTAAACTAGAATCTGTAAATAACCGAAAAATACTAATATACTCAAGTATAAATGTTCATTACAAACATACAAAAGTCGTAAAATATTTTCTCAAACCTGTGAACTAGAATCTACAAGTCACAGCTGCGAAAGAGAGAACAACTTTTGAATAATATGACAAACGTTATAGCACCTAGAATTGAAGTAATGATCAAAAACACCAACCATTGTGCACAAAACCAGGAACTCTATAATTGACTACGTTGAGTTAACATCTGTGATTTGTAGATTCTAGTTTACAGGTTTGAGAAAATATTTTACGACTTTTGTATGTTTGTAATGAACATTTATACTTGAGTATATTAGTATTTTTCGGTTATTTACAGATTCTAGTTTAAAGGGTTGAGAAAATATTTTACGACTTTTGTATGTTTGTAATGAAGTTACACTTAAGTAGTTTAGTATTTTTCGGTTTTTGTAGCAGTAGCTGTTCCATTTGAGAGTAGTTGTCTAAGGGGCGCACAGCAGAAGACAAATCTCACAGTCGTTGGGCCCCCACTTTTTCATGAATTTTTCTCTTTTTGTTTACATGCCGTAGGTATGTAGAGAAGTGGTTTGATCTGTACGGTGCAGATAAAATTGTTTTCTTAATGAACCACTTGCCGAGTATTACTATCATTTGAGAAAAATATGACGTCAACATTGCAGTTCTAAAAACTTACTTTCTGCCCTCTGCCCTTCAGAATCCCAGAATACGTCATGTTTGAATGAAGTTTCATCGTAAATTGACCATTTCTAAGAAACTTTCAGCATTCGAAAACATATTTCACGTCAATTTTTTGAGAGTTGACGTCATCTGGCCTTCTGATTTCCAGAATAAGTCATATTTACATAAAGTTTTGTCGTTAATATACCATTTTTAAGATATTTTCAGCATTTGAAAATATATGCGACGTCAACTTTGCAGTTTTCAAAATCGACTTCATCTGGTCTCCAGAATCCCAGAATACATCACTCTCAGATTGAGTTTCACCGTTAATTGACCCTTTCTAAGATATTACCATCTTTTAAAAATATATGTGACGTCAACTTTGCACTTTTCAAAATCGACGTCATCTGGTCTCCAGAATCCCAGAATAAATCACTCTCAGATTGAGTTTCACCGTTAATTGACCCTTTCTAAGATATTACCATCGTTTAAAAATATATGTGACGTCAACTTTGCACTTTTCAAATCGACGTCATCTGGTCTCCAGAATCCCAGAATACATCACTCTCAGATTGAGTTTCACCGTTAATTGACCCTTTCTAAGATATTACCATCGTTTAAAAATATATGTGACGTCAACTTTGCACTTTTCAAAAATGACGTCATCTGGTCTCCAGAATCCCAGAATACATCACTCTCAGATTGAGTTTCACCGTTAATTGACCCTTTCTAAGATATTACCATCGTTTAAAAATATATGTGACGTCAACTTTGCACTTTTCAAAAATGACGTCATCTGGTCTCCAGAATCTCAGAATACGTCACTTTTAGATTGAGTTTCTCCGTTGATTGACCCTTTCTAAGATATTATCATCATTTGAAAATATATGTGACGTCAACTTTGCACTTTTCAAAAATGACGTCATCCGGTCTCCAGAATCCTGAAGGACGTCAGGAATAGAATACTTCATACTCAAATAAAAGTCACGATGGCATCATATTTCAATTTTCAAGCAAATCGGTAAATGTTACTCTAAGTTACAATACAGTTTGAGTTGTCGACCGGACAGAGAGAGTGAGAGAGCGTGCTAAATGGAGAGACGCAGACACGTTCCGAAAAATGTCTATAACTTTGAATAAAACGATTTTTTCTTGAATTTTTTTTTGCTCCGCGAGTTGTTTGAGTAGGTATCACATGTCTTCCACAATTTTCAACGAATTCGGTTGAGTAGAAACTCTTGAACTGGGTTTACTTTTCTTGTCACAACCCACACACACACACACACACCCACACACGACGGAAGTTGGCGCTCTTGATGAAGCGCATGAGGTCATAACTTGGCTCAAACTTAACCGATTCCGCTCAAATTTGAAACACGGTTAGGGAATTAGCTATAGAAAACAAGTACATCAATAAAAACTTTGTTTTGCGAATTTCAGCTTTTTTGAGGAGAAACTAAAAAAACGGAAGCGCGCATTAGCCGGACCAAAGACAAATCTCGCACAGCGCTTCGCGCTGCGCGCGATTTAGTGGCGCACAGCCACAAAAGACGACTTAACGCGGTTATTGACTCTTTGCCTTGCAGCTACAGAAAAAAGTTCATACGGCTATCAAGTCTGTTGCTCCCAGATACAAAAACCTAAGACGACTATATATTCTGTGGCGCACAGCCACAAAAGACGAATTAACGCGTTATTGACTCTTTGCCTTGCAGCTACAGAGAACAGTTCATACGGCTATCAAGTCTGTTGCTCCCAGCTACAAAAACCTAATACGACTATATATTCTGTGGCGCACAGCCACAAAAGACAAATTAACGCGGTTATTGACATTTTGACTTGCAGCTGCAAAAAAAATCATACGGCTATCAAGTCTGTTGCTTCCAACTACAGAAACATAATACGACAATCTATTCTGTGGCGCACAGCCACAAAACACGAAATATCGCGGTTATCGACTTGTTGGCTTGCAGCTACAGAGAAAAGTTCATACGGCTATCAAGTCTGTTGCTCCCAGCTACAAAAACCTGATACGACAATCTATTCTGTGGCGCACAGCCACAAAGACGAATTAACGCGGTTATTGACATTTTGACTTGCAGCTGCAAAAAAAATCATACGGCTATCAAGTCTGTTGCTTCCAACTACAGAAACATAATACGACAATCTATTCTGTGGCGCACAGCCACAAAACACGAAATATCGCGGTTATCGACTTGTTGGCTTGCAGCTACAGAGAAAAGTTCATACGGCTATCAAATCTGTTGCTCCCAGCTACAAAAACCTAATACGACAATCTATTCTGTGGCGCACAGCCACAAAATACAAATTATCGCGGTTATCGACTTGTTGGCTTGCAGCTACCGAGAAAAGTTCATACGGCTATCAAGTCTGTTGCTCCCAGCTACAAAAACCTAATACGACTATATATTCTGTGGCGCACAGCCACAAAAGACGAATTAACGCGGTTATTGACTCTTTGCCTCGCAGTTACAGAGAACATTTCATACGGCTATCAAATCTGTTGCTCCCAGCTACAAAAACCTAATACGACAATCTATTCTGTGGCGCACAGCCACAAAGACGAATTAACGCGGTTATTGACATTTTGACTTGCAGCCACAAAAACAAATCATACGGCTATCAAGTCTGTTGCTTCCAACTACAAAAACATAATACGACTTTATATTCTGTGGCGCACAGCCACAAAATACAAATTAACGCGGTTATTGACTCTTTGCCTTGCAGTTACAGAGAACATTTCATACGGCTATCAAATCTGTTGCTCCCAGCTACAAAAACCTAATACGACTTTATATTCTGTGGCGCACAGCCACAAAAGACAAATTAACGCGGTTATTACCTCTTTGCCTTGCAGCTACAGAAAAAAAGTTTATACGGCTATCAAGTCTGTTGCTCCCAGCTACAAAAACCTAATACGACTTTATATTCTGTGGCGCACAGCCACAAAAGACAAATTAACGCGGTTATTGACTCTTTGCCGTGCAGCTACAGAAAAAAGTTTATATGGCTATCAAGTATGTTGTTCCCAGCTAGAAAAACCCAATACAACTATCTATTCTGTGGCACACAGCCACAAAATACGATATAACGCGGTTATCGACTCTTTGCCTTGCAGCTACAGAAAAAAGTTTATACGGCTATCAAGTCTGTTGCTCATGGCTACAAAAACCTAATACGACTTTATATCCTGTGGCGCACAGCCACAAAAGACAAATTAACGCGGTTATTACCTCTTTGCCTTGCAGCTACAGAAAAAAGTTCATACGGCTATCAAGTCTGTTGCTCCCAGCTACAAAAACCTGATACGACAATCTATTCTGTGGCGCACAGCCACAAAGACGAATTAACGCGGTTATTGACATTTTGACTTGCAGCTACAAAAAAAAAATCATACGGCTATCAAGTCTGTTGCTTCCAACTACAAAAACATAATACGACTTTATATTCTGTGGCGCACAGCCACAAAATACAAATTAACGCGGTTATTGACTCTTTGCCTTGCAGTTACAGAGAACATTTCATACGGCTATCAAATCTGTTGCTCCCAGCTACAAAAACCTAATACGACTTTATATTCTGTGGCGCACAGCCACAAAAGACAAATTAACGCGGTTATTACCTCTTTGCCTTGCAGCTACAGAAAAAAAGTTTATACGCCTATCAAGTCTGTTGCTCCCAGCTACAAAAACCTAATACGACTTTATATTCTGTGGCGCACAGCCACAAAAGACAAATTAACGCGGTTATTGACTCTTTGCCGTGCAGCTACAGAAAAAAAGTTTATATGGCTATCAAGGATGTTGCTCCCAGCTAGAAAAACCCAATACAACTATCTATTCTGTGGCACACAGCCACAAAATACGATACAACGCGGTTATCGACTCTTTGCCTTGCAGCTACAGAAAAAAGTTTATACGGCTATCAAGTCTGTTGCTCATGGCTACAAAAACCTAATACGACTTTATATCCTGTGGCGCACAGCCACAAAAGACAAATTAACGCGGTTATTACCTCTTTGCCTTGCAGCTACAGAAAAAAGTTCATACGGCTATCAAGTCTGTTGCTCCCAGCTACAAAAACCTGATACGACAATCTATTCTGTGGCGCACAGCCACAAAGACGAATTAACGCGGTTATTGACATTTTGACTTGCAGCTACAAAAAAAAATCATACGGCTATCAAGTCTGTTGCTTCCAACTACAAAAACATAATACGACTTTATATTCTGTGGCGCACAGCCACAAAATACAAATTAACGCGGTTATTGACTCTTTGCCTTGCAGTTACAGAGAACATTTCATACGGCTATCAAATCTGTTGCTCCCAGCTACAAAAACCTAATACGACTTTATATTCTGTGGCGCACAGCCACAAAAGACAAATTAACGCGGTTATTACCTCTTTGCCTTGCAGCTACAGAAAAAAAGTTTATACGGCTATCAAGTCTGTTGCTCCCAGCTACAAAAACCTAATACGACTTTATATTCTGTGGCGCACAGCCACAAAAGACAAATTAACGCGGTTATTGACTCTTTGCCGTGCAGCTACAGAAAAAAAGTTTATATGGCTATCAAGGATGTTGCTCCCAGCTAGAAAAACCCAATACAACTATCTATTCTGTGGCACACAGCCACAAAATACGATACAACGCGGTTATCGACTCTTTGCCTTGCAGCTACAGAAAAAAGTTTATACGGCTATCAAGTCTGTTGCTCATGGCTACAAAAACCTAATACGACTTTATATCCTGTGGAGCACAGCCACAAAAGACAAATTAACGCGGTTATTACCTCTTTGCCTTGCAGCTACAGAAAAAAGTTCATACGGCTATCAAGTCTGTTGCTCCCAGCTACAAAAACCTGATACGACAATCTATTCTGTGGCGCACAGCCACAAAAGACAAATTAACGCGGTTATTGACTCTTTGCCGTGCAGCTACAGAAAAAAGTTTATATGGCTATCAAGTATGTTGCTCCCAGCTAGAAAAACCCAATACAACTATCTATTCTGTGGCACACAGCCACAAAATACGATATAACGCGGTTATCGACTCTTTGCCTTGCAGCTACAGAAAAAAGTTCATACGGCTATCAAGTCTGTTGCTCCCAGCTACAAAAACCTAATACGACTTTATATTCTGTGGCGCACAGCCACAAAAGACAAATTAACGCGGTTATTACCTCTTTGCCTTGCAGCTACAGAAAAAAAGTTTATACGGCTATCAAGTCTGTTGCTCCCAGCTACAAAAACCTAATACGACTTTATATTCTGTGGCGCACAGCCACAAAAGACAAATTAACGCGGTTATTGACTTTTTGCCGTGCAGCTACAGAAAAAAGTTTATATGGCTATCAAGTATGTTGTTCCCAGCTAGAAAAACCCAATACAACTATCTATTCTGTGGCACACAGCCACAAAATACGATATAACGCGGTTATCGACTCTTTGCCTTGCAGCTACAGAAAAAAGTTTATACGGCTATCAAGTCTGTTGCTCATGGCTACAAAAACCTAATACGACTTTATATTCTGTGGCGCACAGCCACAAAAGACAAATTAACGCGGTTATTACCTCTTTGCCTTGCAGCTACAGAAAAAAAGTTTATACGGCTATCAAGTCTGTTGCTCCCAGCTACAAAAACCTAATACGACTTTATATTCTGTGGCGCACAGCCACAAAAGATAAATTAACGCGGTTATTGACTTTTTGCCGTGCAGCTACAGAAAAAAGTTTATATGGCTATCAAGTATGTTGTTCCCAGTTAGAAAAACCCAATACAACTATCTATTCTGTGGCACACAGCCACAAAATACGATATAACGCGGTTATCGACTCTTTGCCTTGCAGCTACAGAAAAAAGTTTATACGGCTATCAAGTCTGTTGCTCATGGCTACAAAAACCTAATACGACTTTATATCCTGTGGCGCACAGCCACAAAAGACAAATTAACGCGGTTATTACCTCTTTGCCTTGCAGCTACAGAAAAAAGTTCATACGGCTATCAAGTCTGTTGCTCCCAGCTACAAAAACCTGATACGACAATCTATTCTGTGGCGCACAGCCACAAAAGACAAATTAACGCGGTTATTACCTCTTTGCCTTGCAGCTACAGAAAAAAGTTCATACGGCTATCAAATTTGTTGCTCCCAGCTACAAAAACCTAATACGACAATCTATTCTGTGGCGCACAGCCACAAAATACAAATTATCGCGGTTATCGACTTGTTGGCTTGCAGCTACCGAGAAAAGTTCATACGGCTATCATGTCTGTTGCTCCCAGCTACAAAAACATAATACAACTATATATTCTGTGGCGCACAGCCACAAAAGACGAATTAACGCGGTTATTGACTCTTTGCCTCGCAGTTACAGAGAACATTTCATACGGCTATCAAATCTGTTGCTCCCAGCTACAAAAACCTAATACGACAATCTATTCTGTGGCGCACAGCCACAAAGACGAATTAACGCGGTTATTGACATTTTGACTTGCAGCCACAAAAACAAATCATACAGCTATCAAGTCTGTTGCTTCCAACTACAAAAACATAATACGACTTTATATTCTGTGGCGCACAGCCACAAAATACAAATTAACGCGGTTATTGACTCTTTGCCTTGCAGTTACAGAGAACATTTCATACGGCTATCAAATCTGTTGCTCCCAGCTACAAAAACCTAATACGACTTTATATTCTGTGGCGCACAGCCACAAAAGACAAATTAACGCGGTTATTACCTCTTTGCCTTGCAGCTACAGAAAAAAAGTTTATACGGCTATCAAGTCTGTTGCTCCCAGCTACAAAAAACCTAATACGACTTTATATTCTGTGGCGCACAGCCACAAAAGACAAATTAACGCGGTTATTGACTCTTTGCCGTGCAGCTACAGAAAAAAGTTTATATGGCTATCAAGTATGTTGTTCCCAGCTAGAAAAACCCAATACAACTATCTATTCTGTGGCACACAGCCACAAAATACGATATAACGCGGTTATCGACTCTTTGCCTTGCAGCTACAGAAAAAAGTTTATACGGCTATCAAGTCTGTTGCTCATGGCTACAAAAACCTAATACGACTTTATATCCTGTGGCGCACAGCCACAAAAGACAAATTAACGCGGTTATTACCTCTTTGCCGTGCAGCTACAGAAAAAAGTTCATACGGCTATCAAGTCTGTTGCTCCCAGCTACAAAAACCTGATACGACAATCTATTCTGTGGCGCACAGCCACAAAGACGAATTAACGCGGTTATTGACATTTTGACTTGCAGCTACAAAAAAAAAATCATACGGCTATCAAGTCTGTTGCTTCCAACTACAAAAACATAATACGACTTTATATTCTGTGGCGCACAGCCACAAAATACAAATTAACGCGGTTATTGACTCTTTGCCTTGCAGTTACAGAGAACATTTCATACGGCTATCAAATCTGTTGCTCCCAGCTACAAAAACCTAATACGACTTTATATTCTGTGGCGCACAGCCACAAAAGACAAATTAACGCGGTTATTACCTCTTTGCCTTGCAGCTACAGAAAAAAAGTTTATACGGCTATCAAGTCTGTTGCTCCCAGCTACAAAAACCTAATACGACTTTATATTCTGTGGCGCACAGCCACAAAAGACAAATTAACGCGGTTATTGACTCTTTGCCGTGCAGCTACAGAAAAAAGTTCATATGGCTATCAAGTATGTTGCTCCCAGCTAGAAAAACCCAATACAACTATCTATTCTGTGGCACACAGCCACAAAATACGATACAACGCGGTTATCGACTCTTTGCCTTGCAGCTACAGAAAAAAGTTTATACGGCTATCAAGTCTGTTGCTCATGGCTACAAAAACCTAATACGACTTTATATCCTGTGGAGCACAGCCACAAAAGACAAATTAACGCGGTTATTACCTCTTTGCCTTGCAGCTACAAAAAAAAGTTCATACGGCTATCAAGTCTGTTGCTCCCAGCTACAAAAACCTGATACGACAATCTATTCTGTGGCGCACAGCCACAAAAGACAAATTAACGCGGTTATTGACTCTTTGCCGTGCAGCTACAGAAAAAAAGTTTATACGGCTATCAAGTCTGTTGCTCCCAGCTACAAAAACCTAATACGACTTTATATTCTGTGGCGCACAGCCACAAAAGACAAATTAACGCGGTTATTGACTCTTTGCCGTGCAGCTACAGAAAAAAGTTTATATGGCTATCAAGTATGTTGTTCCCAGCTAGAAAAACCCAATACAACTATCTTTTCTGTGGCACACAGCCACAAAATACGATATAACGCGGTTATCGACTCTTTGCCTTGCAGCTACAGAAAAAAGTTTATACGGCTATCAAGTCTGTTGCTCATGGCTACAAAAACCTAATACGACTTTATATCCTGTGGCGCACAGCCACAAAAGACAAATTAACGCGGTTATTACCTCTTTGCCTTGCAGCTACAGAAAAAAGTTCATACGGCTATCAAGTCTGTTGCTCCCAGCTACAAAAACCTGATACGACAATCTATTCTGTGGCGCACAGCCACAAAAGACAAATTAACGCGGTTATTACCTCTTTGCCTTGCAGCTACAGAAAAAAGTTCATACGGCTATCAAGTCTGTTGCTCCCAGCTACAAAAACCTAATACGACTTTATATTCTGTGGCGCACAGCCACAAAAGACAAATTAACGCGGTTATTGACTCTTTGCCGTGCAGCTACAGGAAAAAGGTTATACGGCTATCAAGTATGTTGCTCCCAGCTACAAAAAACTGATACGACTATCTATTCTGTGGCGCACAGCCACAAAATACGAATTAACGCGGTTATCGACTCTTTGCCTTGCAGCTACAGAGAACAGTTCATACGGCTATCAAATCTGTTGCTCCCAGCTACAAAAACCTAATACGACAATCTATTCTGTGGCGCACAGCCACAAAACACGAAATATCGCGGTTATCGACTTGTTGGCTTGCAGCTACAGAGAAAAGTTTATACGGCTTTCAAGTCTGTTGCTCCCAGCTACAAAAACCTGATACGACAATCTATTCTGTGGCGCACAGCCACAAAGACGAATTAACGCGGTTATTGACATTTTGACTTGCAGCTACAGAAAAAAAATCATACGGCTATCAAGTCTGTTGCTTCCAACTACAAAAACATAATACGACTTTATATTCTGTGGCGCACAGCCACAAAATACAAATTAACGCGGTTATTGACTCTTTGCCTTGCAGTTACAGAGAACATTTCATACGGCTATCAAATCTGTTGCTCCAAGCTACAAAAACCTAATACGACTTTATATTCTGTGGCGCACAGCCACAAAAGACAAATTAACGCGGTTATTACCTCTTTGCCTTGCAGCTACAGAAAAAAAGTTTATACGGCTATCAAGTCTGTTGCTGCCAGCTACAAAAACCTAATACGACTTTATATTCTGTGGCGCACAGCCACAAAATACAAATTAACGCGGTTATTGACTCTTTGCCGTGCAGCTACAGAAAAAAGTTTATATGGCTATCAAGTATGTTGCTCCCAGCTAGAAAAACCCAATACAACTATCTATTCTGTGGCACACAGCCACAAAATACGATATAACGCGGTTATCGACTCTTTGCCTTGCAGCTACAGAAAAAAGTTTATACGGCTATCAAGTCTGTTGCTCATGGCTACAAAAACCTAATACGACTTTATATCCTGTGGCGCACAGCCACAAAAGACAAATTAACGCGGTTATTACCTCTTTGCCTTGCAGCTACAGAAAAAAGTTCATACGGCTATCAAGTCTGTTGCTCCCAGCTACAAAAACCTGATACGACAATCTATTCTGTGGCGCACAGCCACAAAAGACAAATTAACGCGGTTATTACCTCTTTGCCTTGCAGCTACAGAGAAAAGTTCATACGGCTATCAAGTCTGTTGCTCCCAGCTACAAAAACCTAATTCGACTTTATATTCTGTGGCGCACAGCCACAAAAGACAAATTAACGCGGTTATTGACTCTTTGCCGTGCAGCTACAGGAAAAAGGTTATACGGCTATCAAGTATGTTGCTCCCAGCTACAAAAACCTAATACTATTCTGTGGCGCACAGCCACAAAATACGAATTAACGCGGTTATCGACTCTTTGCCTTGCAGCTACAGAGAACAGTTCATACGGCTATCACATCTGTTGCTCCCAGCTACAAAAACCTAATACGACAATCTATTCTGTGGCGCACAGCCACAAAACACGAAATATCGCGGTTATCGACTTGTTGGCTTGCAGCTACAGAGAAAAGTTCATACGGCTATCAAGTCTGTTGCTCCCAGCTACAAAACCTGATACGACAATCTATTCTGTGGCGCACAGCCACAAAAGATAAATTAACGCGGTTATTACTTCTTTGCCTTGCAGCTACAGAAAAAAGTTCATACGGCCATCAAGTCTGTTGCTCCCAGCTACAAAAACCTAATACGACTTTATATTCTGTGGCGCACAGCCACAAAAGACAAATTAACGCGGTTATTGATTCTTTGCCGTGCAGCTACAGGAAAAAGGTTATACGGCTATCAAATCTGTTGCTCCCAGCTACAAAAACCTAATACGACAATCTATTCTGTGGCGCACAGCCACAAAATACAAATTATCGCGGTTATCGACTTGTTGGCTTGCAGCTACAGAGAAAAGTTCATACGGCTATCAAGTCTGTTGCTCCCAGCTACAAAAACCTAATACGACTATATATTCTGTGGCGCACAGCCACAAAACACGAAATATCGCGGTTATCGACTTGTTGGCTTGCAGCTACAGAGAAAAGTTCATACGGCTATCAAGTCTGTTGCTCCCAGCTACAAAAACCTGATACGACAATCTATTCTGTGGCGCACAGCCACAAAAGACAAATTAACGCGGTTATTACTTCTTTGCCTTGCAGCTACAGAAAAAAGTTCATACGGCCATCAAGTCTGTTGCTCCCAGCTACAAAAACCTAATACGACTTTATATTCTGTGGCGCACAGCCACAAAGACAAATTAACGCGGTTATTGACTCTTTGCCGTGCAGCTACAGGAAAAAGGTTATACGGCTACCAAGTATGTTGCTCCCAGCTACAAAAACCTAATACGACTATCTATTCTGTGGCGCACAGCCACAAAATACGAATTGACGCGGTTATCGACTCTTTGCCTTGCAGCTACAGAGAACAGTTCATACGGCTATCAAATCTGTTGCTCCCAGCTACAAAAACCTAATACGACAATCTATTCTGTGGCGCACAGCCACAAAATACAAATTATCGCGGTTATCGACTTGTTGGCTTGCAGCTACAGAGAAAAGTTCATACGGCTATCAAGTCTGTTGCTCCCAGCTACAAAAACCTAATACGACTATATATTCTGTGGCGCACAGCCACAAAAGACGAATTAACGCGGTTATTGACTCTTTGCCTCGCAGTTACAGATAACATTTCATACGGCTATCAAATCTGTTGCTCCCAGCTACAAAAACCTAATACGACAATATATTCTGTGGCGCACAGCCACAAAGACGAATTAACGCGGTTATTGACATTTTGACTTGCAGCTACAAAAAAAAATCATACGGCTATCAAGTCTGTTGCTTCCAACTACAAAAACATAATACGACTTTATATTCTGTGGCGCACAGCCACAAAATACAAATTAACGCGGTTATTGACTCTTTGCCTTGCAGTTACAGAGAACATTTCATACGGCTATCAAATCTGTTGCTCCCAGCTACAAAACCTAATACGACTTTATATTCTGTGGCGCACAGCCACAAAAGACAAATTAACGCGGTTATTACCTCTTTGCCTTGCAGCTACAGAAAAAAAGTTTATACGGCTAACAAGTATGTTGCTCCCAGCTACAAAAACCTAATACGACTTTATATTCTGTGGCGCACAGCCACAAAAGACAAATTAACGCGGTTATTGACTCTTTGCCGTGCAGCTACAGGAAAAAGGTTATACGGCTACCAAGTATGTTGCTCCCAGCTACAAAAACCTAATACGACTATCTATTCTGTGGCGCACAGCCACAAAATACGAATTGACGCGGTTATCGACTCTTTGCCTTGCAGCTACAGAGAACAGTTCATACGGCTATCAAATCTGTTGCTCCCAGCTACAAAAACCTAATACGACAATCTATTCTGTGGCGCACAGCCACAAAATACAAATTATCGCGGTTATCGACTTGTTGGCTTGCAGCTACAGAGAAAAGTTCATACGGCTATCAAGTCTGTTGCTCCCAGCTACAAAAACCTAATACGACTATATATTCTGTGGCGCACAGCCACAAAACA